>JAMPIV010005091.1:605000-890183 GCA_024509875.1 Oreohelix idahoensis | reverse complement strand
ATATATGTCAACCTGTTTTTCTGTAACTATACTCGTTCTGTCCAAAGTGTGTGCGTTCCATTAAAAACAGTATGATACGGACCATAGTAGTTCCAGTAGTACTGCATCATTAACTTCTAGCTACCGTGTGAGTGGAGTGTTTGATCTTCTAGTCAAAAAACTCTTCAGAACAATCCATGCATTGCGTATTGACACTCACAGTAACAACTCATAGTCAATATTACATCCTTGTTCGTGGCCTCATTACGTTTTTGGAAAGGTGACCTGTATGCCAACTTGTGCCGGGTTTTGGAGTTGACCATCTACACCTAGTACAAGCTTTATTAACCGTGGTGACCTAAAAAAGAGACAATATCACTGACAATGAGTGTTTTTGGATGTTTGAGTAGTTATATTATCTCTTAAGTTGGAAGTTGAGCTGACTTCCTTCATAAACTGTGGGTTGAAGTTGTAGCTGTAGCCTCTGCATGAGTCTTTGTTTGGATCGTTGATAATCTCGATGTTTTGTGGTATAAACTTAAAGCAGGGTATCAGGCATAGAGGTACATTGCAATCTGGGGCAGTACATGCATGTCTGGCTTCTGTTCCCTGCAGCCCTTACACCCTTTACAGTTGGTTTGACCTTGCCCTTTCATATTTATCAATGATGTGGTGCTCAGTAATGTCGTGCTGTTGTGTCCCGTGGTTTTGAAGGTGTCACTTTGTGTCGAAGAATAGCAGGTTCAATAAGAATCAGACTGAACATCCTGGATCTTTGCTTTGATTACCAGTTGTTGTAGGGTTATGGCCATGACCAGGGCAGTTTCAACTAAGAAATGTATATAAAAATAGGGACTGTGTGGTAGGGGTAGCTAAGTGGGTCGACACCTACCATACTTTTCTGTATTTTTCTGCAAGCACTGGCATTTGAAATGTTTTGCCCTAAAGGGAATTGTCTTTCTAACTGTCTTTTTATATTATCATTGGAGTGAACAGTAGATATAAGGTTAAATTTTCCGTTATCATGCCAGGGTGACTTGGTCATCAAGCCATATCTTTTTTTTTATTTTTTATAATAAGGTTTTGCCTCGTTTTGGCGAGGCGCATTCGTTCAATTAGTTCGGTTATATTAGGCGCATGTTTCCAAATATAAAGAGACCTTAGGTCTGAGATGACTTCTGTCGCACAAAACACAGGATGATTTGCCATTTTCAATTTGAGTGCTTTTTCTTCTGTGCTTCAGGAAAATTCTTCCAATTCTCAGCTACTGTTTCAAATGCACCAATCTGAAGTTCTTTCAGGTCTTGAAATAAAGCTGAAGGCTGAATAAAAACTACCACAGAGGAGGAATATGTGTCCGAGGATTAGTGTTAGATGGTTTTGATGTTACTTGAGGGGTAAAACTGCTCTTGGGGTGAGCTCTTTTTCTGTAAAAAAAAAAAAATCTGGAACACATATAACTTATGCGTAGGCTAAGCTATTGTATATTTACCAAGTCAAAGTTTCTAAAATGATACATAATACTGTCAAATAATATTTAAATTGAACAAAATGCTAATATATAGTATTGGAGGGTGAAGGTATGATATATTCTTTATAATACTTATAATGTGAAAATCTAATTATATATCTAACTGGAAACTAACAGGCCTTTACACCCCCCCCAAATCTTTACTCTATTTTTGTTTGGTATTTTTTTTTTTGCTGGGTTTGTTTGTTTTATCTCGTTTCTGTTTGTTTCGATTTTTAAAAAAAATATAATTTATTTTTTTTTTTTAAACATAGGCCATGCACAAATTTTGGTAAATTTTCTTTATCTTAATTACGAGTGATTTGGACCGAGTGATGCCACTTTTCACAGGGTATCGGACGGTATTCAATGGTCTGATAAAAACAGGGCTAGACTAATAGGATATGGAATCGCCATCGTAAATTTATATTCCTGCGGCTGACCATCTTAAACTGTGGGTACTCAAATTTGTTATTTTTTTTTCATTCTTATTCCCCTTAAGCAGTTTGGTAGCAAAACCAAGAAATTTCATTCAAACACTGTTAATTTTTGGCCATGGATTTAAAAATAAAAAATCTGTAGTCTAAATAGGCCTACATTGTAAAATTATCGCTCGCTCAGACGCAAAGTACAGTAGTGCCTTCGGTTAATTTTCCTATCTTTCGTACCTTTTTGCTCCGCAGTTTCATGAATATGTATAGTTAGGTGTTGTTTCGTAGTGCTTAGGGTTAGGATTAGAATTAGGGTTAGGATTTGTGTTAGGGTTAGTGTTAACCATAATACTAACCCTAACTGCTACGAAACAACACCTAACTACATATATTCACTGCGGACCAAAAAGGTAAGAAAGATAGGAAATTACCGGCCTATCTATAAACTGCACTTATTTAAATATGTTTTATAAATGAATTTATTACTTACCTCAGTTGAAATGAACGATTTAATACTTTTTTCCCAGTAGCATTCGAGTAACAGACGCGAGCGCTAAAAATAAATCTGTGCGTTCACGTCATTATAGCAAAGCGCCGAACACGCAAACCGCCGAAAACGTCTGGAAATGGATTTAATGCGCAAAGGGAAGTAAAAATTCTACGGTAACTGAAGTTTAACGAAAAATACCATCAATAACCGAAAAAAGCATCCAACTTTCGATTTCGTATTGTTTTCCAGGTCCGATGCGGGAAATTCAAGGCTTTTAGCCATTTTTCCAGGCTTTTCAAGGAGAAAAGAAGTAATAAAATTAGCCAAGCCATCTTGAATAAAAAGTTTCAGCCCTTTGTTTTTCACAGCCCATCAGTTTAAGACACAGAAGGCGTTTGGCTTAAGAGGTGGCTCCTCCAAGTCCAGATATTTGGAAAATCAATACACAGAAAGACTTCCATTATTCCGGTGTTACTTGAGATTTTCTTACCTCATTCACGGTACATGTAAGAAAGAACGTTTAAAATAACAAACAATGTTTAACGCTTAGCATGTCGACTTTAAAAGAAATAGGGGGTAATCAAAATAGTAACCACCCCGTAACTATTTCTATTTCACGACGGAAAGTACTCTTCATATTGATGACTTATAATCCGTACAACATTACCATTAATAAAATACTTACTCTTTCTTTCAGTTACAACAGTCAGTGCACGCATGGGGTAGGTTATTTGGAGTACGTGGAGTGGTTTGATTCATCTTTCAACGCCCAACCGATCCGGAATATATAGAAGACACAATGCATTTGTCTGTGTCTTTCTTTTCCCCACGTGGACAAGAACAAAAGACATTATACAAAGCGGAACACCATCGTTTGCGTAAACAGAACAAAAGAAAAAGATACAGGCACAAAAAAACTAAAGAAACAATGGAAAAACCCCTAAGAAAATTAAAACAACAACATATCACCTTTAATAGAATTACTCCTCGCTGACAAAACATTCTACTGTAGAGCAAGATGTCAAACCATGTTATTCATAAAATGTATGCGTTGTCTTCGAGGCAAATGTACCAAAAATTAACTCTTTCTCTCAAGCAGTCAGACGCAGATAACTATGAGTTTCGGACGCTGTGTCCTAAAGGCACAAGATAACCATCATTAATCCTCATAAGAAACCATGTGAATGTGTGGCTATTTAGTGGCTTACTTCTCCCCACTGGTAGTTGAGCTGGTTGTTAGATCAATATATCTTCACAGGTCCGTGTAAACGACGCCGACTAGCGATGCCTTCCGCGGGCAAAATCCTGGGATATAGGTGGTCAGCTCCCAAGGAAGCACGATTGCAAAGCTGCAACTTAAAGCAACTGACGGCTGGGCAAATGACTTGCAAACTGCCAGAGGATTTGTAAACTGAGAGCGGATATTTTTATACTGTTAAATAAAATAGACATTCTCCACACTGCATTAAGAGGTAAAACGGGACAAAAGAAGAAAGAAAGACGACTTCATTGGTGGCATGCTGTTGTTGGCACCGTTCAGTATCCAGGGGTCATTAAGGATACAAAGAATAAACAGGACAATTCCTCGGGCTTGTCGTAAAAGGGAAGTAATACCTTGTATGAATTTGGCAAACTAATCTTGTAAACAAATTGCTACATAAAGCAGAGCTGCAGGTATACGTGCTCTGACGCAGGCTTCCCCAGGGGACCCCGTCTGCAGTGGTGGGCGCTAATTTCGCACCATAAGGAGTGAAACATGATATTATTACGCTTTTGGGAAGGGCGTTCGCGTAAATATGGCCACTACTCAAAGAGTTACGCACTTCTTAAAAGGTGAGAAACACTGAGCTAGCAATAAGTACATATACAGGGCACTATCATATGGATCTTCGTACAGGACCGCACAGCTAACCAGTGAGACAGAACAGGTTATGACTGAACAGGACGTGAACAATGTACGTCTGGTGACAAAAAACCTATCCGGGTGTGAACCTTCCTTCTCTGTTCCAAATCTGGCCAGCTTCTATCGCGACCGCCGTAGCTTGAGTGATTCAAGCGTACACGCACAATGCGAATTATTATGTGGATTAAATTATTGAATATCACAACAACCATTATCACGGTATTTCAGCTTCCTGTGGAGCAGATGCCTTCAGCCATATGATGCCAAGCTCTCCTGTCCTGTGCCATCCGCTCAAATTTTCTCCGAATCTTTGTTTTTAAAATCAATCTTAAGCCTGTCTTCCGGTATCTTCCCCGAGTGATTCTGGGTTTCCGTCTCGTTTACCTAGGGGATTTCCGAATGACTGCCTTGTAAAGCAGGAGACCTGTTTATAGCAATACAAGGCCGCGCTAGCGTAGTGGTTACAACACCGCTCTGGCGACCGGGTGATTCAGGGTCAAACCCGGGCGACGGCATTTGAGGATTTTTCGTCGACCGGGATTTGGACTGGATTAACTCGAGACCTGGCGAGGACATTTGAAGGAGTGTCGTCGACCAGGGATTGGCGGCTCCTGAGCCGACCCAGCTGTAATGGGTACCTCCGAAATCGGAGAGTATTTGCCTGAATGGCGAGGGACACCTGTCTCTGTACAAGTAAAAGGGATACTCACGTAAAATCAATGTCAGGTTAGACATAAAAAAAAATAATAACCTGAGATTTCGCCTCGAGTATTAGCGGGCGTACGAAAAAAAAAAAAAAAGCAATACAAGGCAGTCCTTGTTCTGGAATCCCCAGGGTAAGAGAGGCAGAGGTAGACCAAAAACATATGGAAAAGAGAACTGGAGACAGGCATGAAAACGACGAGAAAGAGATGGAAAGAACTTGAGCTGATGGCACGTGACAGGAGGACTTGGCATGTACTTGTTGAAGGCCTATGCTCCCTGGAAAGCTAAAGTGTACTGACTAATTGCTCTAACCTATTTCCTCAATGTGCGTCCTATCAACACCAACACCTGTTACTCACCTCCAGTTCCACTGCTATTTGTCTGACTCTGTCCAATTGTTCAGTAATTGTGATAATGTACGGAACAGTTAAACTAAGCTGATACTTATCTATATCCTTTTTTCTGATAAGTAATTACTTTTATATATCTGCAAATCGCTTGGCATATCAAGAAATGGTGCAACATTAAATGTAGTCCTTAAAGAAACAACATAAGAGTAGTTAAACTGAATAGGTTGTTATTATCAATAATATCATTAACACAAAGCATTATACATATTACGAGGGTGAGTCAAGTGAAAACCGGAAATATTTTATTTTGGTGAATATATGAAGAAAAATTTAAACACAAATGTCTCATTTTTCGACGTAGCCACCATTGCGTTCTATGCAAGTTTTCCAGCGCCTATGAAGTGCTTGCATTCCTGTAGATAAAAATTCTCTTGGTCGCGTGTGTAACCATTCATGCACCACTTGCTGTACCTCTTCATCGGACCTGAAAGTCTTTCCTCCCAATGCCTCTTTGAGTCGTCCAAACAGGTGGAAATCACTTGGGGCTAGGTCTGGCGAGTAAGGTGGATGTGGGAGACACTGAAAGTGCAGGGCCTCGATGGTTTCAGTCGTTGCATGGGCTGTATGGGGTCGAGCACTGCCATGTTGCAAAAGGACACCTTTACTCAAAAGTCCACGTCGTTTGGATTGAGATTTGATATAGTGGCTGTCTCTGAAAGCGAAAAGAATTCTTCTCTCTCTCACCTATCTTCTACAACAGTTGTTACAGCGTCAGACAGACTACACCAATATACATATTACGTATATTTCTATCACTCACAGGCACGCACATACACGTGACGACAGGTAAACACACAGACGTGGGAAAAACTATAACAATGATATATATATTATCTAGAACGAGCTGACCAAACACGATTATTAAGTTCAAGAGCGATTTTATTATCAGGAAAAATCGGCTCACAACATCAAAGAAAGTACATCAAGGAAAATACATATACACATAGTCATAAAAAATCAAGGAAATGTTGCAAGGATGATAGCCCCGTTATAGTGTTAACTCTAGGTTTAGCCCGGCCCCGTTAAGAGAACAGATGATGGCGCCAGAGTCACAGATACATAGGGTTTGAGTCTAAGAGTTTTTCTTTGTTTTATCTCGTAATTATATGCACAGAGTTTGAGAAAAATCTGATTTAACCTAAGACAAAAACACAAGAACTCTAGCCTTAGCAACAAATTATGCAGATTGAAAAAAAATTAGGACAGCAACAGGGTGTCAAAGATATAATAGTGAAAATATCACTCAGACCAGCGTACACTCATTCATTCCGCCATGGCTTTTCACACTTGTACTCACGACTTTGCTTGCTGCCTCTTGGAACACATTGATTTTAGATTTTTCACACAGACTCAAAAAAAATGCAGTCTTCTGCCAAGAAGTCCCCAGTTCCAAAAGACGTATTTAACTCGGAGTCTCCGGGAACGACTACTTGGGTATGCAAATTTGTTCAAATGTCTGATTAAGTCACCTAACAATTATTCCAGGCGCGGGAGTTAGCAGAGCACAGTGTCAATAGCGTAGGTTTCTAAAAAATGATGAATGTCAGGTCGGTGCCTTCCCTCAGTATAGGATTCACTTTAGTCACACCACAGATTTGTCCACAAGATATAATCTAGTCGGGAAATGATTGTTAATATTCACGCCACCAGGCAGCAAATTATATAGAGTTTCTAGAAGAAATTAAGTGCTGGCTCCAAGGTCCAGTATTTATCATTACAGTCTTTGAAAACCCGTTATAGGGATATTAGTATTTCTGTCTAACTTGCACCGTCAGATCAGTGTTACTTGAGAAAACCCACGTGGTTCAAAATAAGGACTGTCTATTTCTTCACAAGTATGGAAACTACTACTAGGTGCTGGTAAAGTTAGGGTCACCCCAAAACTTTCACTGTGTGGAGGAAAAATAACACATATAATATAATAAACAGAATCTGTACTGGTTAAAACTTACATTTAAACTTGCAAGCAGAGAGCTTTGCTTATCATTTAAACTTCCCGTGACGTAAGTTATATTTAAAAATCAGCAATCCTCATAAATTAGGAACACGTGCGTATCCCGTCATCATTCATGAGGCTGGATTCTAGAGTTTATACGTTAGTTTAGAAAAATACACTCGACTGAGTATTAGCAGTTAAATTAAATTCATATAAATAGCTACAATTGCCGTTATAAGCTAGAAATTTTAATTTTTAGTCTGCTTTCCACTGAATGCTTCCCTAGAAAATATAATAGCCTACCACTTTATTTCTCTTCTGCGCTAAAGAAATAGATTAAAATGAATTAAGCGATTTAACACTTTAACACTCACAAAATCTATATATCTACATATTAATTACCTCAACCACAGAATTACAGGTAGTCGCACAACTTAAGAATAAAAATGCTGAAAATATTTCTGGAAGTCTAGAAGTTCGACAAATTGCCGAAACAAACTGAGATCTTCGCTAACAGCTATTCTGTTTTTTCGAGCGACCTATCTACTGTGGAGTCTATGAGCGAGAATGAAATTAAAGTTTCAAACTTGGCCAATATCTTAAAATCAGACAAAGGGCCCAAACTTACTTCGCCAAGCGAAATTATCTCCCCTACTCCCAACATTTACGTCCGCTTAACGCGTGTCGTAACTGTCACCTACTGACCACGATGTACGCGTGTCAGTTTCAAATCCCAGACAGCCTGACTCCATTTCAGGGCAGTTTTCACACTACAGCTGACCATGGCCCAAGTGAGCGCCGTGTCAGTTTGGGATTTCCAGACAGATGTCTGGATACTGACCGGTGCAGATGTAAAGTATCACACCTCACCGGGACTTATGCCGAGAAGAAGCTCGCGCGCTCGGTGAGAATGTAGACGATTTGCTACGTCCTGTGTTCAGCGAACCGACTTATCACGCCTTCTGACGCCCTGCAGCCCTGACATCTACGTAATATCGTCCTAGCGCGATTCTCAGTTTTAGAGAAAGGAAAACAGGTAAAGTTTGCGAATTATATGAAAATAATATTCGCAAAACGAATGGATGAAAAATATACAGGAAAAAAATGAAATACAGAGATAATAAAAGAGAGAATTTATGTGAAAGAATAGGAAGAAGATGTAGGAAATTAAATGAATATAAACCCTACGTGACAGAGCCTCCCCCCCTTTAAGATATGGAAGCACTCCATGTCTACGTTATGGAGTTTAATTTCCTATAACCGTAGCTTCGGGGTGTCTGTCTTCTTCCCTCTCATCTTCCCCCTCCATCTCTGTCCAATTCCTACTCAAGTCCACTCCTCAAAGTTTCCTTCCCCCGGAATGTCTCCCATGCGCGCTTGAAAGAGCGTCGCCGCTTCTGACATTTTTGAAAGATTTCCTGTGATAGCGGTGGAATATCCCTGCCACTATCATCATCATCTTCGTCAGTTTTGGCGATCGTCAGGAGATGGTCGGAGGTTGGCACTGGTTTTTCCAAGTATCTCTTTAAGAGATTTAAATGGAAAACCTTCTCCTTTCCTTCAATAGAGATCTGGTAGTTAGCCTTAGAAATCTTTTTCAGGACGGTAAACGGCCCTTGCCATCCGATCTTCAGTTGGTTGTTCTCGGTAGGGAGCAACACCAAAACTTTCTCTCCTGCTTCCAGTTCTCTCTCTTCCGCGACTTTCCTGTATCGGTTAGCGTGCTTTGTGCGAGCTCGCTTAAAGTTAGTCGTTGCTAGGTCCCACCCTAGTTTCAACCGTTCCTTTAAAACCGACACATATTTACTGATGAGACGACTGTCTCATCCGCCTTCTCGTCTGTCAGAGACTGAAGTAAGGCTTCAAGCGGGCCCTTAATGGGTCTGCCGAATAAGAGTGTAGCTGGCGGAAATCCTGTGGAAGTATGAGGAGATTCTCTGTAGCCAAATAATGCTGCAGGAATACAGAGATCCCAATCTTCAGGTTTCACTTGTGCCAGCTTACTTAGCATCATGGTGAGGTTTCCATTAGCACGTTCCACGAGCCCATTTCCGGCCGGAGTATATGGCTTAGTGTGGATGTGCTGGGTCCTCAAGATCTTAACGATCTCATCCATCAACAGGTTTCGGTATGGAGATCCATTATCCGTCAACACTTGCTGAGGGAATCCCAACCGAGTGAAAATCTGCACGAGGGCTTCTGCGACATGCTTGGCATCTGCGCATGTTAGCGGGATAGCTTCTGCCCATAAAGTGCATGTATCGACTAAGGTCAGGATGAACCTGTTCCTTCTTTTAGTCCTTTCGAAAGGCCCTAAAATGTCGATCACAACCCGTTCGAATGGTGTTCCCATTATTGGCATTTCACCCATGTGGACTGGGGGTGTCCGTTGCTTGGGTGGCACACGTTGGCACTGGGCACAGGATTTGACATATCTGATGATATCAGTATTCACTCCTGGCCACCAATAATGAGTGGTTATACGTTGGTTTGTGGCGTTCTGTCCCATATGTCCGCTAAAGGGAAGAGAGTGCCCCATTTCTAGGATTTGGCTTCTGTACTGTTTCGGTACTAGGAGCTGGTTGTAACCTTGGTCAGGCTTGCCCGTTCTCCGATAAAGTACGCCATCCTCAGAAAAAAAATGTCCCCGTGCTGTTTGGGTTCCTTCGCCATGGGCAGTTTCCTAAAGCAGGGTGCCAAAGTAGGATCCTTTTGTTGCGCTTCTTTAAGTTCCATAGGTAACAAATTAGGCGCAGGCTCCCGTTCCTTCTTGGTTTGCCCTCTTGTAGTTACTGCTGCCACAATCGGCTCTTCCGGTTTCCCAATACACACGTATCTCCCGCCAAGTATGACTGGGTAGATGGGATCATCCATAACAGCCGCTTTGATCACACCTCTGACAAAGTCAGAGTGTATCTCCACCAATGCGATGGGAAGCGCTGTAGGTGCATCACTCTTACGAACTCCACAAAGTTTGACGGTCTCTCCTGTCTCTTGACCGGGTTTAACCAGCTTTCTGGCAACAATGCAATCATAAGAAAGCCCCGTGTCAAATAAGCAAGAAGTTTGAGAACCGTTCAAAGTAACAATACCTCGCGTTGAGGGTCTATCCCCAACAGGTTGGGAATCACTGTCAATAATTCCGCCTTGCGAGACTGTTAATAAGCATCCGATGCGTTTAGGCTCGGTGTGCTCGGTCTGATCATATGTCCCGTGCTCAGGGGTTCTCCCTTTGCCACCTTGTCCTTTCTGGCTACGCTGCCATGTAGGGCGGTCGGGTTGATCAGACTGTTTGGGGTGGTTGGGGTACTTGTTCTTGTAGAACTTGGATTTTTCAGGAGGGGGGTTTTGAGGTCCAGTTTCTCTGTGGTTGTTTTGGTTAGAAGCCTGAGAAGATTGCTCTAGGTTATGTTTTCGAAAATGCTCCTCTGTCGGTTTCCGCTTTGTGGCCGGTAGTTCAGCCAGCGCATTGTGATAACGCTCAGACTTTTCCAAAATGTCTTCAAGTTTTTCTGCCCCCTGCTCAGCGAGAAATCTCCGGGTATCAGCAGACAAAGTGTTCTTTATTTGTTCAGTTAGAACAAGTTCCTCAAGACCTTCATAGGTAGAGGGGAGCTGCGAAAGCTCAAGGCACTTTGTTAGATATCCCTTAAGACGAGATGAGAACTGGTGAAAAGTTTCAGAATTCTCTTTCCGGCTGTTGCGAAACAGTTGCAAAAACTTGCGAGCGTTCATTTCAAAGCGCTCCAGTAACGCTTTCTTCAACACATCGTAGTCGTCTTGTTGGCTACTTTCCAGCTTAGAATAAACATCATAAGCAGAACCTTTTAGGGCCTGGGAAAGTTTCATATTCCAACGCGACCTCTCTAAACCGTACAGAGTTGCAATTTTCTCAAATTTTTCTAGCCAAGTGTCAATCTTCTCATTTGGACAAGGGAAAGACTCAAGGGTGAAAGACATAGCATTTAGTTGAAGAGATTGAGTGTTAGAAGGATCAGTTAAGGAAGAATGAGGAGAAGACTCTCCATTGCTGGAGGTAGAGGCAGCGCCAAGACTTTGGACTTCTAGAGCCTTAAGAGCCAACTCATGCTGTCGTCGTTGCTCATTTTCTCTTTCCAAATGCTGTCTCTCCTTCTCTCTTTCCTCCTGCTGTCTTTCCTTCTCTCTTTCCTCATGTTGTCTCTGCTTCTCCTTCTCTCTTTCCTCATGCTGCATCCTGCGAATTTCCATTTCCTCGTCCATCTTCTTCTGCTGTAATAGCCGGTCTTCCGCTTCTTTCCTCTCCGCTGCTTCTTTTTCCTCTTTAGCTTCAGCTGCTTTCCTCTCCGCATCATATCTCTCAAGTTCGTCCCTGACAAAAGCTTTCGCTTCCTCTCCTTCCAGTCCCTCCTCTCTCGCTTCGTCCCTGAGGAGTTGTCTAAGCTTTGCCCTCTCGGCCATATTATGTCAGTGACTGAGACACGTGGAGATAGAAAATAGGAAAAAGAATAACCTGGTTCCTACCACTTACGAGAAAAAAAAAAACCAAAAATTCAAAAGATGATATCCTTAACCCTGGGATACCTCCTCCAAAGTAAAATCTAACTATCGCTGCTATTATCGGCAATAAAGCACTTAATGCAAAACACGACTACGCCAAATAAATGGTAGTTAAGATTACTTCTGAAAAATAAGTTGCTACAGTGGAAAAGCAAAAGAATATTGCAAAAATTAAAGAGAAAAATAATCCCTTAATTTTTAAAAATCCACTATAAGTTCGCCCCTGAAGTCAGATCGGGTAAGGGAGGGAATTAATCTGGACAAAAAGTCCGAAACACACTCCTTAACTTAGTTCAAACGCCGTTCTGCCTCAGTACCCAGTGAATGTTATACACTCACCACTTTACCAGCATTTAGTATTACAATCAGCAGTTAACATATATCCCGACAAAATCAACCTGTAACCAAAATGTATATTATTCAAAGATGCTGTGGAAAAAAAAAACTTATTAGTTTGTGTGGTCAGCACGCCCGTAAACAGATCGCTAGTCTAGGGGGTAATTATTTAAAGATATAACAACTCACAAGACATCACACTCTTACTCTATTACAGAATAAGAATCTTAAATACAAAATCCAGATAGACGAGTCCACGTTTGTCGTACTCGTCTTCCTATTCTAAGTTCAAAGACCGGAAACGAGTCCCCATTTGTCGTACTCGTCTTCCTATTCTAAGTTCAAAAATCCGTCGGACGAGACCCCATTTGTCGTAGATTTCCGATAGGAGGATTAAGACTAGGTTTGGTCCCTTCTGAATAGGTTTGAATAGGTGATAGACTCAGTGAGAGTTAGTGAAAGGTAATAGAATTTCCACACACGTGAGATGATAGATTTGATATAGTGGCTGTCTCTGAAAGCGAAAAGAATTCTTCTCTCTCTCACCTATCTTCTACAACAGTTGTTACAGCGTCAGACAGACTACACCAATATACATATTACGTATATTTCTATCACTCACAGGCACGCACATACACGTGACGACAGGTAAACACACAGACGTGGGAAAACTATAACAATGATATATATATTATCTAGAACGAGCTGACCAAACACGATTATTAAGTTCAAGAGCGATTTTATTATCAGGAAAAATCGGCTCACAACATCAAAGAAAGTACATCAAGGAAAATACATATACACATAGTCATAAAAAAATCAAGGAAATGTTGCAAGGATGATAGCCCCGTTATAGTGTTAACTCTAGGTTTAGCCCGGCCCCGTTAAGAGAACAGATGATGGCGCCCGAGTCACAGATACATAGGGTTTGAGTCTAAGAGTTGTCTTTGTTTTATCTCGTAATTATATGCACAGAGTTTGAAAAAAAATCTGATTTAACCTAAGACAAAAACACAAGAACTCTAGCCTTAGCAACAAATTATGCAGATTGAAAAAAAAAATTAGGACAGCAACAGGGTGTCAAAGATAAAATAGTGAAAAATATCACTCAAACCAGCGTACACTCATTCATTCCGCCATGGCTTTTCACACTTGTACTCACGACTTTGCTTGCTGCCTCTTGGAACACATTGATTTTAGATTTTTCACACAGACTCAAAAAAAATGCAGTCTTCTGCCAAGAAGTCCCCAGTTCCAAAAGACGTATTTAACTCGGAGTCTCCGGGAACGACTACTTGGGTATGCAAATTTGTTCAAATGTCTGATTAAGTCACCTAACAATTATTCCAGGCGCGGGAGTTAGCAGAGCACAGTGTCAATAGCGTAGGTTTCTAAAAAATGATGAATGTCAGGTCGGTGCCTTCCCTCAGTATAGGATTCACTTTAGTCACACCACAGATTTGTCCACAAGATATAATCTAGTCGGGAAATGATTGTTAATATTCACGCCACCAGGCAGCAAATTATATAGAGTTTCTAGAAGAAATTAAGTGCTGGCTCCAAGGTCCAGTATTTATCATTACAGTCTTTGAAAACCCGTTATAGGGATATTAGTATTTCTGTCTAACTTGCACCGTCAGATCAGTGTTACTTGAGAAAACCCACGTGGTTCAAAATAAGGACTGTCTATTTCTTCACAAGTATGGAAACTACTACTAGGTGCTGGTAAAGTTAGGGTCACCCCAAAACTTTCACTGTGTGGAGGAAAAATAACACATATAATATAATAAACAGAATCTGTACTGGTTAAAACTTACATTTAAACTTGCAAGCAGAGAGCTTTGCTTATCATTTAAACTTCCCGTGACGTAAGTTATATTTAAAAATCAGCAATCCTCATAAATTAGGAACACGTGCGTATCCCGTCATCATTCATGAGGCTGGATTCTAGAGTTTATACGTTAGTTTAGAAAAATACACTCGACTGAGTATTAGCAGTTAAATTAAATTCATAAATAGCTACAATTGCCGTTATAAGCTAGAAATTTTAATTTTTAGTCTGCTTTCCACTGAATGCTTCCCTAGAAAATATAATAGCCTACCACTTTATTTCTCTTCTGCGCTAAAGAAATAGATTAAAATGAATTAAGCGATTTAACACTTTAACACTCACAAAATCTATATATCCACCATATTAATTACCTCAACCACAGAATTACAGGTAGTCGCACAACTTAAGAATAAAAATGCTGAAAATATTTCTGGAAGTCTAGAAGTTCGACAAATTGCCGAAACAAACTGAGATCTTCGCTAACAGCTATTTTGTTTTCCGAGCGACCTATCTACTGTGGAGTCTATGAGCGAGAATGAAATTAAAGTTTCAAACTTGGCCAATATCTTAAAATCAGACAAAGGGCCCAAACTTACTTCGCCAAGCGAAATTATCTCCCCTACTCCCAACATTTACGTCCGCTTAACGCGTGTCGTAACTGTCACCTACTGACCACGATGTACGCGTGTCAGTTTCAAATCCCAGACAGCCTGACTCCATTTCAGGGCAGTTTTCACACTACAGCTGACCATGGCCCAAGTGAGCGCCGTGTCAGTTTGGGATTTCCAGACAGATGTCTGGATAGTGACCGGTGCAGATGTAAAGTATCACACCTCACCGGGACTAATGCCGAGAAGAAGCTCGCGCGCTCGGTGAGAATGTAGACGATTTGCTACGTCCTGTGTTCAGCGAACCGACTTATCACGCCTTCTGACGCCCTGCAGCCCTGACATCTACGTAATATCGTCCTAGCGCGATTCTCAGTTTTAGAGAAAGGAAAACAGGTAAAGTTTGCGAATTATATGAAAATAATATTCGCAAAACGAATGGATGAAAAATATACAGGAAAAAAATGAAATACAGAGATAATAAAAGAGAGAATTTGGGTGAACGAATAGGAAGAAGATGTAGGAAATTAAATGAATATAAACCCTACGTGACAACAGTGTTGCCCCTTGGCATGTAGTACTCTAAAATAACGCCTCGTTCATCCCAAAAGAGAGTCAGCATTACCTTCCCTGCAGATGGCTGCGTGCGGAACTTCTTCGGTTTCGGCGAGGAGGGATGGCGCCATTCCTTGCTCGCTCGCTTTGTTTCAGGTTCGTGGTAGTGAACCCAAGTTTCGTCACCAGTAACAATTCTTGATAGGAAACCACCACCTTCTGTTTCGAATCGCCGCAAAAGTTCTTGACAAGCATCAATGCGTCGTTGTTTCAATTCTGGAGTAAGCTGCTGTGGCACCCACCTTGCAGACACTTTGTGGTACTGTAGCACATCAGAGATGATGTGGTGTGCTGAACCGTGACTGATGTCTAGATGTGTGGCAATATCATCCCCAGTCAATCGGCGGTTTCCCTGTACAAGTCGTTCAACGGTTGCTATCGATTCTGGAGTCACTACTCTGTGTGCCTGACCCGGTCGTGAACAATCTGTCACAGAAATCACGCCGTTTTTGAACTTTGTACACCATTCATACACCTGCGACCTTCACATGCATGCATCACCGTACTTGAGCTTCATTCGCCGATGAATTTCTATTGGTTTTACCCCTTCGCTGATAAAAAATTGAATAACAGAACGCTGCTGCTGTTTGGTGCATTCCACTAGCGGGGCGGCCATCTTTAAAATGTCATTATGACGTCACCTTATGCATCATCACCGCGATGGCGCGTGCATGACACTCGAGACATCCAGGACAACAATATTGGCAAGTTACAATATAATGGCATGATTATTCTTATTGTTATAACATATTTCCGGTTTTCACTTAACTCACCCTCGTACTTGAAATTATAATATTATACACAGTGCAAAGCCAGTAGCACATCTATTTTGCATTCCGTAAGAGCGGTTACATCTCGCGTCAAATTTACCGGGTTCTGAGTTCAAAACCTGGTAGCGTCACGCTCCAGTCTACCCAGATGTAAATGGATACGTGACTCTGCTCTAGTTAGGAAAGTCAAAGGCAGCGAGGAATGGAACTGACCACTCACCTCATTAAGCTGGACCTAGTATGGTGAAGTCTCTAACACTTCACTAACCTCCGGCAGCATTTGCTTTGGGACTACCTTACCTCTGAGTATCCAACTGACAGAGCGGTTAGAGCGCTGGCCTCTCGCGGCAAAGATACCAGGTTCAAAATACGGTTAAGTCCTGCACAAGTCTACCAAGTAGTAAATCAGTACCTGACTACTCTTGAAGTTAGAAAGAGCAAAGGCAGCAAAGAAGGGAACTGGTCCCCCCAGCTCTCGAAGTTTATAATTGTATCGCACAGTGTCGTGTAATGCAGACGGTCACAAGAAATCATTGTTGACTCAAGGTGGTCTCGCACGATCGACGGAAAGAAAGCCAGATTGTCTGTCTAAGAAATCCATCTGCGAGATGTATGAAAACACAGGTGATAATAAGATAATCGCTCCCGATGGTCCATCTCTGTATCAATATTACAGATAACCTGTCAGAGGAGACAATGTTGGCATAAGGTATTAGTCAGGAAATGAGTTCACAGATGTGTTTATAAGTTTGTACAAATGCAACCGGAAGTGTTACGGCCTTATTTTGAAAAGATAGGTCATGAGTTTAAATTTTAAAGGATAATTTTAAACACGCAGGGGAGAATTAGATTAATACTCAACCACACCCAGTTCCAAGCTTACCACTGGCTCCATTTGAGAGCAGAACATAAACATTAGCTCTCATTGACATGTTTGTCGAAAACACCATATGGGACTTGGAGTGGAAAATGAGAGATATAAACTTGCAAAGTCTGAGACACAAATCAGACTGCATTTTCAACGTCAAGTAACAACTCCCCAGAGACAGAGAAAAGGATCGGACAAAGAATTCCAAAATTAAAAGGGACCAGACTGCAGTATTTGCGCGTCTTTATAACTGAAAAGAGAACCCGCAATTTTAAATACAAAGATTGGAGACTTAAGGAATCAGAAGCACAAGTCATAAGAGGAATAATAAAAATACCCAGATGAAGTGTTCGAAGCATCGAATCAGCGTTGCTGTGTCCATTCTACTGTGCCAGGAGATTGTAGACCATATTTGGGGTAAGTTGTGAACATATATTTTACAAAGTGAATGTGACATGTTACTTGCTAAGTGGTTATACAAGTCATATGAGGCTGGCAACCTCAACATATGAAAATAGTATATTCATAAACCACTACAGCAAGCGCTGGTGATTGCTTCTTGCTATTCGTACATAAAACTGATAGCAGAAGTAACCCCAGACTCTGAATGGAGCAGTGAGTAAATGAGTGATGATTACATCACATATGCATTGTGTGTATAGTATCATTTTGTGAAAAATATGTAACTTGATAATGTTAATTCAGGCCCAAGCCAGTGGACTCGCGATGTCCAGACACATTTTCCCCATTAAAGTAACCAGAAGAATAACGGTGATTTCTAATCATATTCCTTGAGTTATACTGTGTATACTCAGGGAGAATAATTATTCAGAGAGGCTAAAATTGGTGGGTGGACAGTGAGAAAAATCGCCTGTTTAATCTTCCGACCACAAGGTACTTAGCAGAGACATTTGTTCTTTTATTGCTTCTATAAAGTTCGTGGTATGAGACTACATTACTGTTCGTGGTACGAAGCTACAAATTACAAGAGACCAGTTTGAAGTAAGAGTCTTCGCCACTATCATGTGATTCAAGAACTGGGTCTGACACTAACTAGAAGCATGCTGACTCATGTGACTTATGTATTGATCACATATTCCACTTTCGTAAAGATTATTCAAAGGGCAATCTCCCATTTAATCACCTTCGTCGATTTTCAAAAAGCCTTTGATAGTCTACACCGCCCATCATTGTGGAAGATACTTACAATATATGGTTTTCCAACAAAATATGTGAATATAATCAAAGCGCTATATGACAATGCAAGATGTTGTGTTAGAACAAATAAAGGGAATACAGAATGGTTTACAGTAGAAACAGGGGTGAAACAAGGCTGTATTATGTCACCACTACTTTTTGGAATAGCTATTGATTGGGTTATGAGAAACTATTCCCACAATGAACAATTGGGTATAAAATGGACAAATGGAAAATTCCTGGGGGACCTGGATTTCGCAGATGATGTAGCATTCTTAAGTTCAACACCAAGACAATCCCAAGAAGCAATAAATAATTTGTGTCATCTCTCGGTTAAAATTGGTCTCCAAATAAATGCCTCTAAAACTAAAGCTATGAACTTTTCTAACGAGACCTTTGATATCATCTTGAACGGGAAAAAAACTACAGAAAGTTGAAAGTTTCAATTATTTAGGCAGTAAAATGACTCAGGATGGTGACACAACAAGAGAAATCCATACTAGAATTGCTTTGGCAGCTAGCGCCTTCAATAGATTATCTAACATTTGGAATTACGATCATTGAATATACATACCAAGCTTCGTCTGTTTAATTCAAATGTTATCTCAGTGTTAACATACGGCTGTGAGAGTTGGAAAATAACAAAATCATTGGAGAACAAGCTGAATACATTCGAGAACAAATGTCTTAGAAAAAATCATGAACATCAGTTGGAAAGAATTCAAGACTAATCGACAAATAAGAGAAGACTCTAGGCAGAAATATGTCTCCGACTATATAAGGAAAAGACGATGGTCATATATCGGTCATGTCCTACGAATGCAAAACAACAGAATACCACTACAGGCGCTCACTTGGGTTCCTGAGGGTAAGCGGAAAAAAGGAAGACCAAAAGAAACACTCAGAAGAACAATAATAAGAGAAGGAAGAACGTTGGGCCTAAATAATGTGCAAGAGCTAAGAGGAGTGGCGTCACAACGAACAACCTGGAGAGCACTGATTTCTGCCTTATGCGCCGTGTTTGGCGCTTAAAGAATTTATTATTATTATTGCAGTACTCAGCAAGTTAAGTTTTTTTAACAGACGAAAGCAACAGACAATTATCATCAGACCCCAAACACGTCTCAGTGATGAAAGTTTTTAAACCCCATAAAGTCATCTTCATCCATATTTATTTTAATGTGTTAAAACTAATTGATTATTAAATTTGTTATATGTTATTCTACAAATTCATAGTTGATTCAATTCTTATAGATAAGAGAGCACATGTATGATCTAAAATCTTTAATACATGTTCATATAGTTACGTCTATAGAGCCAAATAAAGAATAAGAGGAATTTCGCTGAATTAAATCAGCTGGGGGCTTGAACGAGCTAACATTAAGTATTGCATAACTATCTTCATAAAAGGCGGAGGGTCCGATACTAAAGTTACCATTGCTCCGCCTCATGCAGTAGTGTTCACGACATCTGAAATATCATATAAAATTCCTCTGAGGTTGAAGCATCATTATCCTTCTATCTACAACTCTGCCAAGAGCAATCTTGTGCGAAGGTAGACACCTTTGAAGACCCACATTAGTTACTCTTGAGTTTTGGCCAGTGGTGGACCCCTACTGCAGAGCAAAGGGGGGGCAACACTGCTCTAGGGCATAGCAAGTGAACTTTTGTGCCTGCTCTAAGGCATTGCAAGTGAACTTTTGTGCCTACTCTACAGTATAGCAAGTGAACTTTTGTGCCTGCTCTAAAGTATAGCAAGTGAACTTTTGTGCCTGCTCTAAAGCATAGCAAGTGAATGTTTGTGTCTACTCAAAGGCATAGCAAGTGAACTTTTGTGCCTACTCTAAGGCATAGCAAGTGAACTTTTGTGCCTACTCTAAGGCATTGCAAGTGAACTTTTGTGCCTACTCTAAGGCATAGCAAGTGAACTTTTAAGCCTACTCGTTTTTTAGTTTTTAGTTTCTTAGTATGTATTGTGTACATCCGGGGGCAGAAGTCACTTCCTTTTCAGCCATGCTTCGCCTTCAGGGTAGTACCTAGGTTTTATTTTTCTTTAAGTTCTTATGTCTCCTATCTAGCCTTCACTTTCTTTCTTTTCCTGACGAAAGCCTTGTGGCCGTAACGTAGACTACGTTCTTTGTCTTTTGACCTCGTAAGACGAATCACCTTTTTTCGATTTTTTTTTCAAACCCATCCATTGCCTACTCTAAAGCATTGCAAGTGAACTTTTGTGCCTACTGTAAGGCATTGCAAGTGAACTTTTGTGCCTACTCTAAGGCATTGCAAGTGAACTTTTGTGCCTACTCTAAGGCACTGCAAGTGAACTTTTGTGCCTACTCTAAGGCATAGCAAGTGAACTTTTGTGCCTACTCTAAGGCATAGCAAGTGAACTTTTGTGCCTACTCTAAAGCATAGCAAATGAACTTTTGTGCGTACTCTAAAGCATTGCAAGTGAATTGTTGTGACTATTTTAAAGCATAGCAGGTGAACTTTTGAGCCTTCTCTAGGGAGGTAACTCCCACATACAGTCTTGTCTTTCTCTTGGCATGCCGTTAGTTTTTGTGTTCTCGGCGCTGCTCTTCGTGTCGTGCTCTGTACAACATCATCATCCTTTGCGCTCCTTACAGAGCATGGAGCCACCACCGCATCTGGCCCCCTTGCAGGAAGCCTGTACCAAGCGTTCATATGCTCTTGTTAATAAATATTAGACAAACATAAAGGTATGTTTTCAGGCACTCGTAAGAAATAAAGAAGTAGAAAACTAGACAACAGAAAAACAACAGACGTGAGTGGCTTATCCAGGACTCGAACCCAGGACCATCAGTGCGACAACCCCGCCTAGCTATGCAAGCGAATCACACTATTCTCCCTGCCATCTAGGCATCATGCTCTTGTTGCGGTGGTTTCTGTGGCAATTTATGTTACATAATGAGGTTGCCAACCCCATACACAACCTCATATTAGTCACCTTGTACGACACGCCTGAGGGTGCAATAGTTCTATTATGTCTTCAGAGACCACCGGCTACTACACGGGATGTGCTACACGGGATGTGCTCTATACCGATTAATTACTTCATTGCTCTCTCTCTCTCTCTCTCTCTCTCTCTCTCTCTCTCTCTCTCTCTCTCTCTCTTTGTGTGTGTAAGTGTGTTTATGTTCTATTACTGAATGTAATGTTAATATAAATTCTTATTACTAAAGTTAAGAATGTTTAACTTTGAAAACATTGTTAGAATTATATTTACTGCATGGCAGAAATATAAAAGGGTAATGATGCCATTTTCCCGGATGACATAAAGTTTCCATTCGTTGGTTCGTTCGTACCCGACAGCGGACTTTTCACTATGTGCAATCTATAATGTCATGGGATGTCATAACAAAACAGTAATAATAATAATACTACATTATGACTTTTCGTTGTCAGTTGTTTTTGTCATGCAGTTAAATACCTACACTAGTTTTTAATTGTTTGTATTTAAAACATTGTGGCGAAGGGGAAAATAGTTGTCCTTTGACGGCAGATGTGTAACACACTACGTCATCTGTACTTACGAAGAAAAAAACAACAACAACAAAATAAACCCAATAGAACTGATAATAATCCACAGAGGACGTTTAATCTTCATCGATCCGTTCTACAAAGTTGTATTCTTTGTCAGTTCCCTTTGCTGCTTAATTTCTCCATCAATAGCGTAGGAGTTTGTCAAACACAAAACATTGGTGTGGACTAGTAAGTAGGATCTGAGAGAAATATACGGGAAGAGAGGATGACGTAATGCCTTATAGCAGTACCGGTTTTGGGAGAGGATGACGTAATGCCTTATGGCAGTACCGGTTTTGGACAGATGGATGTGTCATGCGTGGACGCAGATAATACAGCAGAGGAGGAAAATAAATCAGCTGGCTTCTTAAGAGAAGGGAACTATGTCAATAACTTAATTTACCAACAGAACTTATGTGTGTGTGTGTGTGTGTGTGTGAGAGAGAGAGAGAGAGAGAGAGAGAGTAATAAGGAGGGGGTGTGACAGACAGATTGACAGAAAGACAAGAGTTCTATTCCAGCACAGAGTTCAGAGGTCATCATCAATGAGTATACATCAACCACTACAGTTGATCACCTATTTAGAAAGCTCCTACCAAAGCATGTATGTGTTTTTGCAGTGATGGTTTCTGCAGCTATTTGTTTTACAAGATGTCCCCAAACACAATCTCATATTAGTCGCCTCTTACAACACACCTGAGGGTAAGGTGGGCCTATTCTTTGTCTTCTCAAAGACCCCCGGGAACTACATGCGGCAGCTCAAAGGTCAACAGTGTAATAATTTAGAGCGGCCCCTAGCCAGATACTAATTAAGAAGATCGTGAATGTAGCAGGTAGGTAGGTAAAAAAAACTACTCTTAAGCTACGCCCGTATTGTGTCTACTAAGACCCACTCATCCACATCTCTCAAGGGAAGGGTGTAGAAAACCAAACACACACACACACACACACGACGTGTTTACGCTGATCAAGACAAATGATCTCTAGTCCGTTAAGACTAACACTACCATAAGCGGACTTTCGATAATGGTATTTCTCGACTTTCCGACATAAGACCTAGGGGTTTATGAAAATATGTTTGAAAGTTTAGCCAGAGCGAAGATGAACAAAAATGGAGTGCTGGGTTTGTTTAAACTTGAATATACATAATGCTTTTTTTTTTTTTACATTTCTCTCCATCATCATTAAACAAACTGACAGCTTTAAAATGCATGAGCTGATTACACGCTAACTAGAATGTTTCTGATCCTCAATCTCTAAATCTACGGATCTTCCCCACTTCGCAGCCACTTCTCGAATGTTTAAACATCTTTCTTAATATTGTCATGACCTCTACTTTGTTCTTTCATTTGAAACTGGACGGACTACTGACAAGATTAAGACTGCTGACAATCCAACAGTTGAATACAGTTTAGTGGTGTCTACTAGTCAGTCTAACGATACTAAATTAGTACGAAATAACAATCTGTGCCAATATAAAATATCGGAAAGCTGTTATTCCCGCTGTTTTTATCTGGGCCCGAAGAGAGGCAAAGATTAGTAACACACTGTACCCAATCACGCATGTCGTAAGAGGCGGCTAAGGAGGGTTAGGCATGGGCCCGGCTTCCACACCATGTAGAGACTTCAAGCCGAAAAAAAGATAAAGTTAGTCATGGAAAGTATTGACCCTGCGTGCATGACACAAGACAGGAAGACTTATCGTGAAAGTATTGACCCTGCGTGTATGACACATGACAGGAAGACTTATCGTGAAGTATTGACCCTGCGTGTATGATACATGACAGGAAGACTTATCGTGAAAGTATTGACCCTGCGTGTATGATACATGACAGGAAGACTTGTCGTGAAAGTATTGACCCTGCGTGTATGACACAAGTCAGGAAGACTTGTCGTGAAAGTATTGACCCTGCGTGTATGAGACATGACAGGAAGACAAGTCGTGAAAGTATTGACCCTGCGTGTATGACACGTCAGGAAGACTTGTCGTGAAAGTATTGACCCTGCGTGTATAACACATGACAGGAAGACTTGTCGTGAAAGTATTGACCCTGCGTGTATGACACATGACAGGAAGACTTATCGTGAAAGTATTGACCCTGCGTGTATAACACATGACAGGAAGATTTGTCGTGAAAGTATTGACCCTGCGTGTATAACACATAACAGGAAGACTTGTGAAAGTATTGACCCTGCGTGTATGACACATGACAGGAAGACTTGTCGTGAAAGTATTGACCCTGCGTGTATGACACAAGTCAGGAAGACTTATCGTGAAAGTATTGACCCTGCGTGTATGAGACATGACAGGAAGACTTGTCGTGAAAGTACTGACCCTGCGTGTATGACACATGACAGGAAGACAAGTCGTGAAAGTATTGACCCTGCGTGTATGACACGTCAGGAAGACTTGTCGTGAAAGTATTGACCCTGCGTGTATAACACATGACAGGAAGACTTGTCGTGAAAGTATTGACCCTGCGTGTATGACACATGACAGGAAGACTTGTCGTGAAAGTATTGACCCTGCGTGTATGACACATGACAGGAAGACTTGTCGTGAAAGTATTGACCCTGCGTGTATGACACATGACAGGAAGACTTGTCGTGCGTTTGATGAAGGCCTATGCTCTTATGGAACTAAAGATCTTGAAGTAATGAATGAAAGTTAACAATTCTATGGTAGCTCACAACACCTCCCATTCTTGTGTAAACACAACACAGAACTTTTAACATAAGATACAGAAGACACGAAAAGAAAGGACCAGGCGTGAATGGCACAGGACAGGAAGGCTTAGCATGGGTCTGCAGAAGACATATTCTCCTTACAGAGCTGAAAGGTTACGAATAAGTTAATGAAATATAAGGACTCCTCTCTCGATAGCTCACAACACCTCCCATTTCTGCGTAAAGGGTTTGTTAAGTGTTTTAAAGCAAAGAATAATGACCACTGATGACAGGTAATAACACACCTGGAAAACAATGCTTTTACGTTGCACTCAATTTCAACGTGGGCCAAGATACACAGCAGTACAAGCAATAACAATCAGGTTTTCCCATCATCCATTCTCAACTGGCCAGCCATTTAGCTCTCTCTCTCTCTCTCTTTTTCTCTCTCACTATAGCATGTGTGAAGGATGAGATACAAGGCTGCTGAACACTCATATACTTCATAAGAAAACAAACAGGTCTGCATTATTTAAAGATTTGGCCATAATTCGAATGGAAACAAAAATGTAAAGTGTGACATAATGGGGAAGCATTCTGCACCAAGATTCACGAGCCTCTCCAACACTCAAGTAAAGACGTTCATTAAAACAAAAACACGTGTCTGTGTTATTAAAAGATATGGCCAAAATATGAATTTTTTTTTTTAAAGTGAGGAGTGACGGTAATGGAGGAGCATTCATTATGCACTGACAGACCGTCAAGAGACTTCTAGTGATAACAGGACAAGCATCAACACTATCTCTTCGTCTAACAAAGCTCTGCATCTAAAATAATGTTATCCAACAAAATCTTCTCTGTGTCATCATCACCATCATCGTTTCCATTATTGCTCCCTACTGGGCACAGAGCCATCACTGCGGCTGGCCGTGTTGCCAGAGAGCCTGAATCAAAACATTCATATACTTTTGTATCAGGGGTTTATGTAGCAATCTGCTTTACATAGTAAGGTTTCCAGCCCCAGACATAACATCATATTAGTCGCCTCATACGACATGCCCGAGTCAGCAGCAGTAATATTCTGTGTTTGTCTTCACCCCATGTGGCTTCTGGTGGTCTCTGGAGAGATAAAGAAAGAACTGGACTGTTGCACCCTCATGCATGTCGCAACAACAAATTGTCACAGAAACTACCGCTGCAAGAGCGTGTGAAGCTTGGCAGAGACGTCCTTCAAGAGACCAGCTACAGTTGTGGCTTTATGCTCCGCAAGGAGCGCAAAGGAAAATGATGATGTTTGTTTTCCTACAGAGCCCTGATAAATATACGGGATTCTTTTCTAGGTGTGACGACAAAATACACAGAGCTGAATTCAACGCAGAATCCACAAAGCTATACATTTGCCAGAAAGCAATATTCTGATACTCCTACATTCACTGCCTGTGTCCATATAATTGAAAATACTTCCGATGATGACATAAAACAGACTCTGACGTGTATTCAGAAAATAATCACCGAGCGAGCGAATACGATGTAAATAACAACGTGCGCCTGTAAACAACAAACAATGGCGGCAAACAAGTGCCCGGTCATGATCGCCAACTGACGTTCGCTGCCACAAATTTGTTTTAAAAAACTGATTAAATGTTATGTCTGTGTCGTCAGCAATTTGGAAAGCCCGTTCTAACCTGTGTAATGGATCTTTGCAGCTGGAAGCCTGCACCGAGCATTCAAGTGCTCTAGCAGCTGTGGTGGTGACGAGCGTGTGGTACATGACGAGCCTGCCAGCTCTATGTGTGCCTCTTACGACCTGCCAGAGGAAGGCAGTAGACATATTCTTTCTTTGTCTCACTAGATACGCCCTGGGAACTAGGTAAAAGCGAAGGAGTGCTATAGCACAGTGTTGAGCAACCTTTCTTACTTCGCGGCACACTTAAAGGGCCCTTCAAAATTCCGCGGCACACTATAATATTTCAACAGGTAAAAGGTAAAGGTGGTCCCATAGCAGATACTGCAGTAGCGACGTGAAGTGTTAGAGACTTCACTATACTAGGTTCAGCATCGAGAGGTGGAGTGACCAGTTCCCTTCCTCGCTGCCCTGTCCTTCCCTAACTCAAAAGCAAAGTCGGGTACCCATTTACAGCTGGGTAGGCTGGAGCGTGATGATACCGTGAATCGAATCCGATACCTTTGTCGCGAGAGGCCAGCGCTCTAACCACTCTGTCAATCGGACGCTCTGGAAGGTATGATACATATTTAAACATTCGATGCAATCATAAGACAACTCTCCCTAATAGTCTGTGATGGATTGGTAAAAAAAAGGGCTAAGGGTTCCCGTTACACGCCCATTGAGGCATATTGGGAATATGGTGTTAGGCCCATATTTTCTTGACCATCGGCACACAAGGGGTGATGTGGTCAGCATCACGCCGGGATGGATTGGTGGATGATGATAATTCAATTGTACAATATTTTACCATAACATAATAATTTCGTAACTCATTATATGGTGTATTCTGCCTTGTGTCACCGTACACCGGTTGCGCAGAACTGCCATAGGCGAGGAAAGTGTTAGAGACTTCGATATACTAGATCCAGCTTTATGAAGTGGGGGGTGACAAGTTCTTTTCCTCGCTGTCTCTGCCTTCCCCTTCCCCTACTCACAAGCAAACTCCCCAGGCACTACACAGGGCTAAAAAATGGACTGGTGTAATATTAGGTCTAATTTCCAATTACAGCACATATTTTCTCTTTTCAATTTCTAACTCCTTCACAGTTAAAACACGATTCTGATGATCCTTGCATCTCTCCTCCTTCAATCAATGTTAAAATCCTACACGCGTTTTGCATTCATATTTAATGCATTCACTGCATTTTAAAAACGGTATGTGCCCCTTCTTTCAAAGACAACTAACATAATTAGTAAGCCTCAACTGACTGATCCTGAAACTGACACACAATATCATATACTCGTATCTAATGGGTGACTACAAAAATCACTTTCTATTTGTATATGTTTATATCCTCAGTTGTATCCACTGGATATCCATGGGATGTACATGAAACAAATGTCAAAACAATGAGAAATAAATTGACATTGACAAATAAGTAATAGAAAGAAATGTCGAAACTGTCCTCCTTCCACACAATCTGCCTACCATCACAAGAACAGCTACTGACTGCTTGGCGAAGAACCGTGACGGTTATGGATCAAAGAAGAAGAAGAAAGCAAAGTGACTAGTGTGTAATGATGAGAACACAGTTCTGAAATAATAGACCAGACAAGAGAAACTTTAGTGATAAAGGAACATTGGACAAACATTTTTTGCTATTTGAAGATTCCAGAAAGGGCTTCTTATTTAGTTATTGAATAGAACTCAACCATCATTCAATTTTGTAATTAAATTTTATTCATTCAATTTTCATCATTTCATCATTAATCATTGAAACAAAAGATAGATGTACATAATAAATGATTCAGTAATTGTAATTCTCTGACTTATCAATTTTATATTGTTGAATTTTGAGTTTTACTGAATTGTTGATTATCATAGGTTAGTTACATAGCAAAGATGACATCTTAGGCTCTAACTTTTATCTCATACTATCTGAAGTAGAGACCTTCACAGCCATGACTATCCTGTGATACCAGTGCTCTTCTCTGACACTCAGACTTCATTCATATCAGACAGAATTCTTCTTCTGTTCTTTTAGTACACATCTTTACTGACAACTATATTCTTAAAAAAAACCTTTAGCTACACCTGCTTAAACACGCCAAGACACACAAAGGCCTGTTTAAACACATAAAACAATCTACACACAATGATACATTTGTTCACTGAAGTAACAAACTACTGGATGCGAGAATTTGTTTAACCATGCAACACAGACGACAATGAGTCCACAAAACCTAACAAACAACAATAAATTCATTTAGTCATGTACACAAATACAAAGGTGGGAGGTAAACCAGCGTAGGTAATGCGTCTTACTAGGACTAAGAGAAATGCCTACGTTATGGCCACAAAGCATTCATCAAGTACAAATTCCCCTTGCTAATATGGAGACATAAATATTGACGTTAACAATTTTCTATGATTTTATTTATTTATTTTTTTAGGAGATAACAGTCAAATGGGGACACAAAGCTGCTGCCTTGCAGGTAGGATGGGGACAGGCAAATGCTAAAGAACCCAACCCGACATAAATGCTTGTTGAAATCGGATGCACTGGCCCACAGGCCTAACGAATCAGGGCAACATACTTCTTTCTTCTCTTCTTCCGTCCTTAGTCAACGACCGGCAAAGCAGTCAGTGGCCATTACGCCTAGTGGCGTCTTAAGGGCAACAGCGAATGGATTTTCTTTGCCGTTGTTCCCATCACGCCTAATGGCGTCTTTAGGGCAATGACAAATCAATCCGTTTGTCGTTGTTTCCGTAATCAAAGTGACTGGCAAACGGGTGATCAGCCCGTTGGGCAACATACTTCACTTGATGATAACTTCACAGAATAGTAAGCAGAATGTCGCTAACTGCGAAGAGTCGCGCCAAGATGGGAGAGTGCTGAACTCACCGCCTCGTGGGGGTACACCCTATGCTACTGGCAGTCACCTTCCCCTGAACTATGAAGTGAAGGCTCAGTGGCAAATATCAAGAGTTGTTGACCAAGCCTCCAAAACATTAACATGCTAAAATGACTGCTGAACATCTGCTTCAAAGATGCTGAACACGCGAGGAACAGAGAAAGCACTTATGGCTGACACCAGTACAATTCCAGAAAAAAACTCTATAGATATACAAATAGCCTGAAGCTTACCAATGCTTTCTCTGAACATGATTCAAGTAGACGTCTGAGAGTGTACGAAGAAGAAGAAGTAGTACAAAAGACAGAAAGAAATTGAGAAATACGTTATATTTATAAAATACACGTTAAATAGATTTCTTACTAAATATATATTTCTATGTTTACTTATGTAACAACAACAGAATTAACATTTAAATATGTTAAAATCACAAGAAGACGCACAATAATAATAATAAAAAACACATACTTATGTTTATATAGATACACAAACGAAAGAAATAAAGAGATGTCAGTTTTTACTCACGTAAAATAAGGTTGGTTAGCGCACATGCGAAGATATATATGCACAGCAGTGATAATGATAGGATGAATAAGTAAAAATAGCGGTAGTTCCTTCGTCCCACACAGTTGCCAACCCATGGACAATGGTGGTCAAAGCGCTCTGAAATGGACCAAAATAATGGGAAGAATGTTATGTTACTGATATCAAAATACATAAACATGACAAAGAAGTTACACAGGATGATAAATGGACACATTTTTACCGTTTCATGCTAGACCAGTCTTTGCATGACATATTGTGACTACAGGTTTGCATCCTTTTATTCAAAATGCTCAGGGACCTTGCATCCTTTTATTCAAAATCCCAAGATGTGTTAAAATAACCCAAAGTCGCCCATAATAGTCAGAAATCGCCCACACTGTAATCGAAAAGTAGCGCACAGAAAACTTTCGATTTTCAGAATATTTCGGTTTTTGGAAAAAAAAGGATATAGACTTGAACTATGACACCTCCAACGCGATTCTTGTGGTCCAGCGAGATAAAGAAATAACAATACCGCACCCCATCGAGGCCAGCTCCTTGACGTGGAGATGGGGCTCAAGTAGAGCCATCAGCGGCTGAAAAACTAAGACTGGCCAGGCCCTCCTACACTCGAGCAAGACCACAGTCTGCCCTAGCAAGTCAAGGTGCTGAAGACGGAGGCAACCAGCCAAGAGGCGCACCACAGCAATCAGGATGCCACGCACATGCGCTATGGAAGTATGCCTATATCTGCAAAACGTTATGGCACTCGCCCTGTGACGGACACCCAGGCAGGCGCAGTGCCGGGCCCTCTGCCTCGGAAGGGCCCAACCCCTACTACTGGGGGTCCTTCTCAATTGCCCCGTGGAGCCAGGAGGCATGAGAATAGAGCTACTGGCCAAGCAAAGAAAAGACCATTTAAAATAATGCACTGGAATGCTGAAGGCGTCAATAGTAAAAAAGACGGCTACAGCAAAAAATTAGAGCTCGAAAATATCTTGAATGAAGAGCAAGTAAATGTATGTTGCTTGCAAGAAACCCACCTCAACAAGGACATAGCCTTCAAAATCAGAGGCTACCAGTGCTACCGATCTGACCGAATAGACAGGCGAAAGGGTGGAATACTGACACTCGTGAGGAATAACATCAGTGCATGTTAGCTTGAAACATATATGGAGGGGGCGGAATACCAGATGCTTCATCTCAGGACAGAAAGTTCAGAATTCCACCTGCTCAACTACTACTGTCCGAGCGACCGCCCACTGGCACTAGATACAATCCCAGCAAAAGAAAGACTGATTGTATGCGGAGACTTCAACAGCCACTCACAGAGCTGGGGCTATGATCACATGGACAGGAGAGGTGAGGAGCTTGAAAACTGGCAGGATGACAATGGGCTTATCCTGATTAACCAGCCAATCGACCCACCAACCTTCTTCTCGAGATCATGGCACACCACCTCTACACCAGACCTGGCATTCCACTCACCCAGCCTGGAGTGGATCACCACACGCGTTGTAGGGAAACAACTTGGAGGCAGCGACCACCGGCCAGTCTTCCTAATTGTGGAAAATGAACTTGTCAAGGAGAGCAGCACTCTCTCTAGGTGGAACTACAAGAAGGCAGACTGGACAATGTACCAGCACCGTACTAGTATACTGGCTAGAGATCTGACTGTAGACAAAGACATCAATAAGCTAGTCGATGAATTCAGCAGATGCATATTACAGGCTGCTCGTGAAACAATACCTAGAGGGGCTCGTAAGCACTACAAACCATATTGGAATAGTGAACTAGAGCAGCTGCACATCGACGTGGAAACATCTCGAAAGCAGGCAGAGACCAGTCCATGCCAAGAACACCACAATAACTACCAGCAAGCTAAGGCCAAATTTCAAAGGGCCAAGTTGCAGGCCAGGCGAAGAAGCTGGAAGGAGAAAACAGAGTCCTTGAACTTCGAAAGAGATACGAGGAAACTGTGGAAGCTGGTAAAACAACTTAACGATGAAGGTACAGAGAGAAACTCAAGGATTGCTCTGTACAAAGATGGAAACATCCTCATGGGAAAACAGGCAGCTGATCACTTTGCAGACTCCTTTGCTAAAGACAACAACATCGAAGTTAGCCCAGAGAAGCAACAGGAGACTCGTGAGAAACAACAATACGCAGGACGAGATGGAACCATACCTGAAGTTATGGAGGCACCAATCACATTCAGAGAACTGGAGCTTGCAATATCCAAATTGAAAATGAGAAAGTCGCCAGGAGTTGATGGAGTGTCCAATGAAATGATTAAGAACTTGGGAACCGCAGCAAAAACAAAGCTGCTGCAGATCTTCAATATCTGTTGGAACTCAGGCAGAGTTCCACAGACCTGGAGGGAAGCAATCATGATACCACTCCTAAAACCAGGAAAAGACAGTTCCACTGCCTCCAGCTACAGACCAATCAGCCTTACAAGCTGCCTCTGCAAAACAATGGAACGTATCATCAACCTCAGGCTACAGTGGTACCTTGAAAGTGAAAACCTTCTTGTACCACAGCAGGCGGGCTTTAGGCAGTGTTATTCCACCGAAGATCAGGCAACTTACCTTTCCCAAGAGATTGAGGATGCGTTCCAAGATAAGAAACTGGTACTAGCAGCATGGATAGATCTAAGGAAAGCATTTGACAAGGTTTGGAAAGAAGGGCTTCTGAAGAAACTGAGAAATTGTAGAGTGAATGGTAAGATGTACAAATGGGTGAAAGCATACCTGCATAACAGAAGAGCCCGAGTACAACTAGATGGCCTCAAGAGTAAGAAAATTCTACTGCGTCATGGCGTCCCTCAGGGAGGGGTTCTGTCCCCCACACTTTTCCTAGTCTACATCAACGACCTGGTTGCTGAAACTACCACATGGAATGAAAGTGGCAATGTACGCTGATGACCTGGTAATATGGTGCACAGATGAGCATGCAACAGTGGCCACCAAACTGCTACAAAGAGCTATAGATGCCTTAACCTCATGGGCAAATAGATGGTGTGTCAGCATCAATACAGACAAGTGCAGCACTACGCTCTTCACCCTCTCTCCCAAACAAAAAGCTGGTGTCATCAAGATAAACGAAGAGCTCCTGAGAGAAGATAAACAACCCACCTATCTCGGAGTTACATTCGATGATAGGCTGACATGGAAGCAGCACATCAACAAAGCAGCAACAAAGGCCAGGAGGAAGTTAGCCATCCTGAGAAAACTAAGTGGAACCACATGGGGAGCCAGCGGGAAAATACTTAGTAAAGTTTACCAGCAGGGCATACGACCACACCTGGAATATGGGTCAGCTGCGTGGTGCCCAGCATCAAACACTTTTTTTTTTTTTTTATTAATGTGTTTGCTACTTCATTTTGTAGCACGCCCCTTTCAACCATCTACCATGTACATGGATTTGTTGGTTATATCAGGACGTGTTTCTTTTATTGTAATATGTTTTTGTTTGTATTTGTTTTATATTATATTATCTCTAGTCGGTATTTTTCCTTTTGTAGTTATAGTTCAACATGGTTTTTAAAAAAAATTCCAATATATGCTATTTTCTAAGTTAGTATGTTTTTGATTTTTACTGGATGGTTTATTTGGTTAATCTGTATGTTTCTGGGGCGAGTCTTTCACCAGTTTGGACTACTGGTTCAATTCCTTATTTGATTTTTATATGTTAGCTTTAGTTTTTGTAATATAGTGTTTTATTAACTTTTGCATTTCTGAAGGGCTCTTTGTGCCTATGAGATTTTCTACACTCATTTCTACCTTGTGGTTACTACAGTATGTCTTAATGTTTTGCCTCTGTTGGTCATATATTTTGCAGTCCACTAGAAAGTGCCTAATTGTGTTTGGTTCTTGACACTCTTCACATGTGGGTTCCTCTATCATGAAATATCCAGTTCCCAGCTTGAGTCTCAGCAATTTTTTATTAATTGGTATTTTTAGTTCATCTTTTATTTGACATTTTTTGCTTGGTTTTTTAAGGATTTTATATGAGTGTCTTGCTTTTTTACTTAGGTCCCATGCTGTTATCCATTCTTTAGTTATTTTTTGAGCAATTAAGCTCTTAATTTCAAACTTCCCTAAGCCTACTTCAATTTGGTTATGGCTAGTTCTCCCCCCTTTGGCTTCTTTGTCTGCTAGCTCATTTCCTGCTATCCCCACATGTGATGGTATCCATGTTAGTGTTGCACTGCATCCTATATTTTGTAGATATTTATTAACCTGTAGTATTTCCTCTATAATGTCTGGCCTGCTGCCTTCTGTTCTGTTTCTGATTGCTAGTACTGATGATAGGGAATCTGTGAGAATGGTTACTTTTTTTGGTGGATTTTCTGCAGCTATTTCTAAAGCTTTTAGGATTGCCACTAATTCTGCTGTAAAGATAGATGTATTACTTGTTACTTTGTATCTTTTTATAAATTTTTAGTTTTGGTATTGCTATTCCTGCTCCTAATTGTCCTTCTTCATCTTTGGACCCATCTGTATATATAGTTAGGCTATTATTTGTATACCGTTCTATGTACTCTAGTGTTTTACTTTTTGCTGAGATTATGTCGTTAGATTTATTTATGATCTTTGATAAGTGGGAGTCAGTTTCTGGCACTTTTAATTCCCATGGTGGGATCTTTTGCTTTATACAGAGCACTACTGTTTATCGCATTAAACAGGTCTGGGTATTGATCCACTTCATCCATTGTTTTCCACCCTGACGGGTATCTATTATGGTTTAATGGAATGTGGCCTATGTACTGGTTACCCCTATCAAAGGTTTTATGTGCCGGGTGAGTTGGATCTTTTGCCACTCTTGCCCAGTAGCTGAGTCTCAGTTCTTTTCTCCTTAGCTCCAGGGGTATAATGCCTAGCGCTACTTCTAGTGCTTCTGCTGATGTTCCCTTTGAGGCACCTGCTATTATTGATAGTGCCTGGTTTTGGACTGTGTCTAGTTTCTTCTTATTGCTTGGGGCGGCTGATGCATAGACAACACTGGCATAGTCAAGTTTGCCTCTAATAAATGATTTATAGAATGTTAACATTGTCTTATTGCAGGCGCCCCAACCACTTCCTTTCATATATCTTAGCATATTAATAAGTCCTCTACTGCTTTGCACTAAAAGGTCTATGTGTTTGTTCCAGTTTAGTTGCTGGTCTAGTACCATGCCAAGAAATCTAGTTGATTTTGCTGTGCATACTTTTTGCTTATTAATGCTTATGTCAATTATATTGTTTTTAATTACACGCCCTCTACTGAAAATCATTCCTATGGTTTTTTTAACGTTTAGATTAAATCCCACTTGTTCATCCAGTCAGATACTTTATCTATTTGTTTTTGTACTGTTTTATAGAGGAATGGGAGATTTCTTCCCGTTCTCCATATCGCAGCATCATCTGCAAACTGAGATAGGTTGTTTTTTAAGTCCTTAAACTCGTCGCCTAGGTCGTTGACCATAATCGTAAAAATTGATGGTGATATTACTGATCCCTGGGGAATTCCATTCTGTTGCTCATATACCTCAGATCTATCATTGTTTATTTGTACCATGAAGTATCTATCCTGCAGGAAGTTTTCTAGGTAATTGTAGGTTCTGCCTACTATACCTAGTTTCCTGATTTTATGTAGTGCACCCTCCCTCCAACACTCATCATATGCTCTTGCTACATCAAGGAATATAGCTACTGTCTTTTCATTCCTTTTGAAGCCTGTTTTAACATCATGTTCCAGCCTCAGCAGTTGCTCTATTGTACTATGTTGGCTTCTAAAGCCTGCCTGGGTTGGACTGTACAAATTATGCTTTTCGAGATGAAATTTTAGTCTGCTGTTGACTATTGTTTCTAGAATTTTTCCTAGATGTGATGTTAACGATATTGGCCTGTATGAGCTGACATCATGTGCTTCCTTATCTGGCTTTAGTATGGGGATGACTACTGCTGTCTTCCATGAACATGGTATTTTTCCCGTGTGCCAGATTTTTGTTGTAGAGGGATGCAATCACTCTTAGAGTTGTATTTGGTACCTTTTTGAGGATTTCATAGCTCAGAATGTCTTCCCCAGAGGTAGTATTGGTTTTTTCTGCTAAAGCTCTTTCTATTTCATCTACTGTAATATCTGCATTTAAATACTTAGCATCCTGTGTGGTTTCCATATTTTCTTCTTTTAATTTTTCTAGCAGTGTTTTTCGTCTATTTATTTCTGCCTTATCTAGACTGTCTATTGAACTAACCTGATAAAAGTATTTAGCTAGTATGTTGGCTTTTTTCTCTATCTGTTTCAGCTCTCTCTGGTATTTTAATTGTTGGGATTTTAAATTTTTTTGTGTGTTTCCTCCTTTAATTGCATTTAGTTTTCTCCAAACTGTAGTTATTTGGGACCTATGGTTTAATGTTTGACAAAATTTTCTCCAACTCTTTTCTTTAGCTCTGAATATTATTTTATTTGTTTCATTTCTTATTTTTTTATAGTTTGTGTAATTCTCTTCAGTTTTGGCTTTTCTATACTTTGTAAGGGCCCTCTCCCTCAATTTCAGTTGTTCTGAACATCTGTCTGTCCACCATGGTACTGGATTTTTATCTTTGTTTCTTTTCCTATTTTTACCTTTTTATGTTGGTTTTAAGTGCTCAGGCATTATTCCTGTTTGGTATATATTTTATTGCTATTTTTAAAATCTCATTTGTTAGTTTTTCTGCAAATATATCTATACTGTTAGATTCAATTTGTTCTATGCTTAGTTTACCTAGCTCTAATTGGAAGGACTCCCAATTTGCCTTTTTTAGGTTGAATGTGGGTTTCGAGCTTTTTGGACTAGTTCTATATTTGTCGTTTAGGTTTATTTCTATGGGTAAGTGGTCTGAGCTGGAGTTCATTCAGTCTGTACTTCCCATTTAGTAGAGGCTAGGTTTTGGTTGTTATTAAATACTTTTGTCTATTGCTGTATCTCCTCCACTGTTGCATGGGTTAACCCTTGTCACTGAGCCATCATTTAGTATGATTAGCTCAGCACTTTCAATGTAGTCCAACAGTCTTTTTCCTGCTGGATCATTACTGTTGTTACCCCATGCCTCATGGTGTGCATTAAAGTCACCTACCAATAATGTTCTGAGGTCTATTTGTGTGTTAATAGTGGCAATGTCCCTATCGGTTATATTACCCTTGGGGCTATAAATGTTTATTATTTTTAAGTTATCTGGCTCACTGTCTAATGTTATACTTATTCCTTCAATATCTTCTGTGTTGAATTGTTCCCAATTTAATATTTTGTAGTCTTCATGTATTAAAAAGGCCACGCCCCCTCCTCTTCCCTCAGGTCTATCATTTCTAAGTTTCTAAGTGTTATATACCCTTGGTAGTTCAGCTTTTGTTTGGGGTTCAGGAGGGTTTCTTGTATTGCAAAGATGGGTTTTGCCTCCTTATACTGTCCCATAAGAGACATCAAGTTCTTCCTGGCACCCCTACAGTTCCACTGGACTACTTTGATAGCTCTAGAGTCTTTGGTCCCCATTTAGTATGGTTAGCTTAGTTATGTTATTGTTTTTATTAGGTTTTTTGATAAGGGATCTACTTTTTTTGGTTTTGCACTTTACCTCTTATGTTCTCTACAAACTCATCATTAGTAATCAAACACCACATTACAAGAGCTAGATAAGGTGCAAAACCAGGCGCTTAGGGTCATCACGGGGGCAATGAAATCAACGCCTATAGTGAAGATGGAGAAAATGGGGAGGATACAAGCACTGAGAGAACGCAGAGACACGAAAGTGCTAACACAGGCAGAAAAGTTCCTCTGTATGCCGAGCCATCCAATGAAGGACAGATTCCAAAACCTAGCAATGGGGCGACTGAAAAGAAGCAGCTTTATCCACCATGCCAAACGATTACGTAGACAAACCTCAGACCTGCCTGAAGTTAACAGCCCCCTAAAGTCTGTGCCAGAACAAACCCCTTGGAGAGAGGAGCATGGGCTACCAGTACACATCCACACAAAAGTGAAAGGAATATTCGACAGGGATGAACAGAACAGCGTGCAACGTAGGACAGTCACTCTCAGTTTCCTGGATGATGAATACCCACAGGACCTCTGGGTCCGAGTATACACGGATGGGTCAGCACAGAATGCAGTAAAGAATGGAGGAGCAGGAGTGTACATAGAATACCCAAACAACACTAGGGATACTGTCAGAGTACCAACGGGGAAATTCTGTAACAACTATGATGCAGAAGTCCAGGCAATCAAGGTGGCAACTGAGAAACTATTGAACCCCAATCTCGGTCCACAGCCTGTAGTATTCCTGACAGATGCAAGATCAGCACTCCAAGCACTTCAGTCCAGAAAATTGCCAGGCATACAAGCCCTACTTTCTGAACTGTGCAACCAGCGCAGGGTCACCATGCAGTGGATACCGTCTCATTGTGGAATACCAGGAAACGAGAGAGCAGATGGACTGGCTAAAGAAGGTGCTGCAGACGAGCAACCGGATGTACCAGTTACATACCATCAGAAGAAAAAGATGATCAAATCTATCAGAAAGCCACCAACACCAACGCAGGATGACTACCAAGCTATGAACAGATCAGAACAAATAGTCATTCTGCGCCTCAGAACAGGACACAACCGCCTCCGCAGCCACATGTATACAAAATTCAAGATTGGCAATTCAGCCATGTGTACATGTGGACAGGCACCCCAGACTGCGGAGCACATACTTCAAGATTGCCCCGAATATGATATATTGAGGCAAACCCACTGGCCCAGAGAAACAACACTGGAAGCAAAACTATATGGACCTCTGTATGAACTACAAAAGACAGTGAAGTTTATACAAGAAACAACATTGCAGATATAGACAATATAGTTCAAGCGAACGAAAGAAGAAGAAAGAACAATACCGCCGCTCTCATTCATTACCCCTCAGCTCCCTGTGGAGCAAGGACCTTCTACAAATACAGGCCACTCCCTCCTACCTTGTACCATCCATTCAAGATCTTTCCGTATAATCTTTACACCCCCTCTCACCCAATGTCTAAATTCCCTTCTCCACGTGTTCTTTTGGTCTACCTATATTTCTCTTACCCTGAGGGTTCCATGTAACAATATTAACTGGTTTTCTCAACGTGAGTCCTACCCAACGTCAGCGTCTTCTCCTCACATCTTGTTCCATTGGTATCTTCCTGGTTCTTTCCATCATCCACATAGAAGATCTTGTCATACCATTTCAATTCTTCCATTCAATGCCAGCATCCATTCATAAATGTCTGTAACATCTTGATTGTCATTTTTGTTGCTCTCCATATCTGTGAGCCATACTTTGATATCAGTGTTGTGGTGACTATGGTCAGGTCGTGCTTGAGCCTAGTAACCTTCACCATGTAATACAAAATTCCAGGGAAAGCACCACTTCAAAATCAAATAAGTGCTCTGGTGCAGGTTTCGTGCACAAGGCTAACATCAGAGGAATTCAACAACTGATCATTCTTCTAGTACCATTTTAGAAACTTTGCGTTCAGCATCTTTTATTTCTAATGTCATTTTACTAATCTATTTTCCAATGCCATTTCAATCTATTTCTCTGCCTTAGTACTCTCTGTGGACAGCATGCCTTCAGTTAGCTGCTGCCAAAGGTCTCCTGTCTTGTGCTGTCTGTTCAAGTTTTGTCCCTGTTGTTCTTATCACTTTTGTCTGTCTCTTGTTCTCTTCTTCCTGGTTTTTGCATTTCCTACATTAAAAAAAAACTGTCATTGCAGTCACTATTTATTTTGTCCTGTGTCATCAAATTAAATGATTATTTTCCATGCATTTTCCAAAAACTTTCTTTTTCAAAGCCACTGTACTAATCTCCCCCCATTATTATTATTATTTTTTTTATATTTTTTATATTTTTTTTTTTTAAAAACATACTTTAATTATGATGATTATTGCAAATGTAATATTACTTTTATAATGATAAATGCCTTAATAATGCTTAAAGTAAATGTGAGGATGAAAGGATATAGTATACATGATGAGAGAGAGAGGAAGGGCAGAATGTCAGACGGGACCCTGCGTGCCCAATTCTTAACCCTTTGAAAATAAAGTTCGTTTGTTCGTTCGTTACCCCGCAAAGCCATTCTTCTAATTATGAATAATTCTCCAGTGTTCAAGGAACAATGTTTTAATATTATAAAATGTAAGAATGGGAAACATAATGTGCTGTTAAAAGAGTCAATAAATTATAGCATAATGATTATAGAGTATCCAGTAATATATTCTAAATGCCTGTTTAGTAAATTTTTTTTTTCCATGCCTTGCCTTCAGGGAAGTACCTAGGTTTTATTTTTATATTTATTTAAGTTCTTATGTGTCCTATCTAGCCTTCACTTTCTTTCCTTTCCTGATGAAGGCCTTGTGGCCGTAACGTAGACTATTTTCTTTGTCTTTTGTCCTCGTAAGACGAATCACCTTTTTTCGATTTTTTTTCAAACACATCCTTAAGAAATATTAAAAGTTCTGCAGTATGATGGTAATGGCTGTAATAAGTAAACATAACTTTGGTATCCAAGCTACGCTTCTGCAGTTAAATGGGTTTATTCATCTAAAACAAGAAAAGGCAAACACATAAACAGTAATATGGGTCCCATATGCACCCAGTGGTTAACTACAGCCACTTAAGAGGTATGACTAATGAATAACAGACAGTTCTTTAGTATTAGGAAGTTGGTCTTGAGATGCAAGTGAAGTGATACTGTAGTCTTTTATTAATATACACTACCATTCCATGTGAGATACAGTGCACTGAACTTGAGAATGTAAATTGTCCTTGAGTTTTTCCTATAACAATGGGAAACTATCCAAGTTGTTTTTGTTGTTGTTTTGAAAAGGTGATGGGTGGAGAGCGGGCACTTAACAGATGACCATTATTGCCTCTTCTCGTTTCATCTTGGTCTACCCTGTTCAACCTGAAAATTGGTTATAATTGGGGTATTTAGTGTCATTTTATTTACTAATTTTGTATTAAATTTAAATAACTATTGTCTTTTGCAGTTGCTGGTTTTAATTTATATTAGTATTTGTCATTTTATTTTCAGTTTTAATACTGTATATAGATAACTATTGTCCTTTGCACTTGGTTTTAATTTGTATTAGTATTTGTTCTTTTTGAGTTGGTGTTTTTTTTTAAACCTCGTTGTCTTTCCTTGTCCTATGAGTAGTTAATAAGTTTGCTAATTTTTTTTATTTTTTTAAATTAATGATTTGTTAGTTTTTGTTGCTTAATTTCTATTTGGTTGAATGTCTTTTCTGAAGTATTATTTTTGTTATTATTACCAATATTGTCACTGTTATTAACCTTATATATTTTCCTTTGTTTTATGTATATATCGTTTAAGTATTGTTTGGGCTTCCCCTGGGGCATCTATACTTAAAACCTTATCACCTGTCATGTCTATATTGTGATTTCTAAAGTATGTTTTTAATTCTAGCCTCTGTTGATCGTATTTTCTACAGTGGATCAGGTAGTGGTCTATGTCATTTTCTTCCTGACATTCTTGGCAGTGTGGTTCCTCCATCATAAAGTACGCTGCACCGAGACGGAGATGCCACAGCTTTTTGTTCGAGGGTACCTTTAGTTCTTCTCTGACCTGGCACATCCTTGTTGGTTCTTTCAGCAGTTTGAACGTGTGTCTGCCTTTTCTACTGTTCTTCCATGTTGTCTTCCATTCCTCGTTTATAGTTAGCTTCACTTGGCTCTTGATCTCCGACCTTTCCAGTCCTGCTCTTATATTGTTTTTACTTATTCTTCCATACTTGGCATTCTGGTCTGCCAACTCCTTACCAGCTATACTTATGTGTGCTGGAACCCACACTAGCCTCACACTACATCCTCTGTTCTCTAGTGATGTATTAATTGCAATAATTTCTTCCTTTATGTCTGGCCGGCTACATTTACCTGGGTGTTCTAGGGCTTGTAGTGATGAAAGTGAGTCTTTAAATTTCGTAACAGCTTCTGGTGGGTTATCTTCGATTATTTCTAAACTTTTTAGAATTGCTACCATCTCTGCGGTAAAAATCGAAGCTCCTTCAGTTACACTGTAGCTCTTCTTAATTCCCTACTGTGGTATTACTACTCCTGCACCTAGTTGCCCACTATCACTCTTGGATCCATCAGTGTAGACAGCCAGACTTTGTTTTGTAAGTTGATTTATGAACTTTCTACTTATCATTTTGGCTTCCTTATCTTCTATGTTTTGTTTGATCTTTTCAGTAAGTGAGGGATTACTTCTAATGATCAAATTTTCTCCTATTGTTGTGCTCTGTATAGAGTTCTCTATCATTATAGGAAATACTCAAAAGACAAGTTACATTCTTAAGTCCGGTGTTTCAGATGTCTCCCATGCTCCACAAGGAACAGACGATTATTTTACCCTGGCAGACACATTAACATACTTTAGACAACAGACAAGAATGAAATTTAGACAACAGGCAAGAATGAAATGTAGACAACAGTCGAGAATGAAAGAACAGTGCATCCCAAATCCAAACACAGTTAAGCGATGTGATAACATCATCTTGCCACTACAAGAAACACAAGCTAGATAATTTGATTTCTTCATATAAAATTATAAGGAGCCAGAAGATCACAGTACTCACCTACACAATTGTCACACAAACTGCAGTGTGAGGCCCTAGGAGGGCGAAATATTTTACAGGTAAAGCAATACTTTAATTTGACCATTTGGCCTTTTATCACAACCTCTTTTGTTCTTGGTGGTGGTCGATATGTCCCTGGAGAGTTTGGGTTTGCAACTTCTGAAAATGACAAGTGGAAAACTTGACTGGTAATTTCAAGCTTAAAACAATATACAACAAAGCTGAATAAATATATATATATATATATACCCTTGGAGCACATGAACTACTGAGTGCTCATTTAGTTCTGTAACATTCTTGCAGACAATATATATATACATTGTTGGAAAATAACAAAATCATTGGAGAACAAGCTGAATACATTCGAGAACAAATGTCTTAGAAAACTCATGAACATCAGTTGGAAAGAATTCAAGACTAATCGACAAATAAGAGAAGACTCTAGGCAGAAATATGTCTCCGACTATATAAGGAAAAGACGATGGTCATATATCGGTCATGTCCTACGAATGCAAAACAACAGAATACCACTACAGGCGCTCACTTGGGTTCCTGAGGGTAAGAGGAAAAAAAAGGAAGACCAAAAGAAACACTCAGAAGAACAATAATAAGAGAAGGAAGAACGTTGGGCCTAAATAATGTGCAAGAGCTAAGAGGAGTGGCGTCACAATGAACAACCTGGAGAGCACTGGTTTCTGCCTTATGCGCCGTGTTTGGTGCTTAAAAAATGTATTATTATTATTATATATATATATATATATATATATATATATATATATATATATATATATATATATATAGGGTGTCTGTATATGTAGTCGCTAATATTGTGTTACCTTAGAATGACAGGTACAAACTCTGCATCAGTATTACCTGAGCATGTCAAATGCAAACTCTGGTACTCTTACTCAAGGAGGACATTTACATATACAGGCTTTCTGTGTCTGAAGCAAGCAACTGCATGTGGAATAGTGGTTTTTTGGGTCTGATACTAACATATATACATATGTATATGTATGTAATAATAATAATAATAATAGCCCCTTCAGTCATAACTTACTATGGGAAACCGACACCTATAGGGTGAAGCTGGAGTGTCCTCTCCAGGGCGTGAGCTTGGGCACAGTTATATGGAGATCAAGCTGTTGCCCATGCAGCATGTTCCCCCTCTAAACACAGCCGGTAGATCCAAAGGAACGGCAGTAGCCGATACAGTTTGGTACCAGCCATGTCGCAGGAGTTGCCAGAATAATGTCGAATCGACATTAGACTGCCTTAGGGACTCCGACTCCGGATTTATCCTCAGGGTTTACTCCCGAAGCCAATTCCATAAATGGATATTCCCGCAAGGCAGCGGTGGTTTGAATTCAGAGTTCCTTCTCTTAGATAAGCTACCAACCAAGGATCACGAGCCCTATCTGCCCGAAGCTGCTGGTTTTAAGGCGCCAGTCGCTCGCCTTTGCCCCTTCTCCCGTCAGTGGAAACAGTTCCGCCGGGCTCAAATTGAGCCACACGTGAAGGCCGGGAGCTGGACTTGGTTGTCAGAGGCTGTTTGAGGCGCGTGCCATAGAAGTATTTTATCTGCAGTGTGTGTGTGTGTGTGTGTGTGTGTGTGTGTGTGTGTGTGTGTGTGTGTGTGTGTGTGTGTGTGTGTGTGTGTGTGTGTGTGTGTGTGTGTGTGTGTGTGTGTGTGTGTGTGTGTGTGTGTGTGTGTGTGTGTGTGTGTGTGTGTGTGTGTGTGTGTGTGTGTGTGTGTGTGTGTGTGTGTGTGTGTGTGTGTGTGTGTGTGTGTGTGTGTGTGTGTGTGTGTGTGTGTGTGTGTGTGTGTGTGTGTGTGTGTGTGTGTGTGTGTGTGTGTGTGTGTGTGTGTGTGTGTGTGTGTGTGTGTGTGTGTGTGTGTATGTATGTCTATCTAACGAGTTTATCGCTGCAGTTTTTACAAGACTATCATCACAATTGAGCATACTGACAAGGAATGAAATATGTCGAGCGTAAGAAAGGTATTATTCAGGGGTGCCCATGGAGTGTCATTGTATTTTAACAAGGCATTGATAAATGGCTGCGGTGGATTGAGCAAGGTTATCAAACACATCACATACCGAATCCCATTCAAGGGTATGTGGATGACGTAAGTCTCTTCGCCACCAACATACACGACTTACAATCAATGGCACAGAAGACAACAGTATTTATGGAGACCAGCGGGATGGAGGTTAAGCCACAAAAGTGTGCAGTGTTCAGCGGTCAGCGAAGCGGAAACAATTGGGTCAACACTCGTAAGGTGGACATTAATATCCAAGGTCATGAAATCCCCTCTTCTGATCGAGGGCGTTCCTACAGATACCTAGGACATGACATTACAATTGATAATACATCAGACCAGTTTCAAGCAAGCAGCCTTATATTAGAATTTAGATCAAATTTAACCAAATTAAGCTGTGCCCCACTACCAACATCAGCAAAGATCTCATTAATTAACCCGATGTGTTTCGGTCCTCTCATGTTTTATTTTTCTAACATACACTTCACAGAAAAACAACTTAAAGAAATTGAAGATGAAATTGTACACCACGTTAGAACATGGCTAGCGCTAAATGAATCATCCACAAGGAGCTATTTCTTTTGTCCCAGGTCGAAGGGTGGCCTTGGCATACCAAACCCCTTCATATTATACCACTCTCGACATATTTCATTCCTTGTCAGTATGCTCAATTGTGATGATAGTCTTGTAAAAACTGCAGCGATAAACTCGTTAGATAGACATATGAAAAAACGTAAAATAGACCAAGTAGATGATGATAGGAATAACTTTGCAAGTTACGAGTTAAATGAAACAAACCATCTAGCTAAAAGATCGAAGGTGAATTGGCAAAATCATTTTGGGTAGAACTGAATGAAGAATGCGCGCGTGAAGGAGTGAGTGTGAAAGTGGATGACAGTGGCCATTACACTGTACATTTAGATGTAGATGAAGATGTGAGTCTAACATACAAGTCAGCAAATGCTTTTTATTCTGGATTTAAATCACATAAACTTAACCTAATTCTAAGTGAACTAAAAAGTAAATCATCACAAGGGAGAATAGTGCGCGAAATGAAATGTGTAAACCATTCATTGTCATCTAGTTTTCTATCTAATGTTAAATTAAGTGATAAAATACTTTCATTTGCTGTGAGATCGAGGTTACAGTTGCTGGAATGCGAAAGTCTTTTACATCTATACTACCCACAGACATACACGAAAATGTGCAAAATATGTAACCACCCATACGAAACAGTGTCACATTTATTGAATGGATGTACCAAATTCCAAACATTATACCAACAAAGGCACAATAGAGCTGTAGACATTATTTATGAGAAACTGAAATCCTCATACAATAATAAGAGTGACATAACAATAAATAAAGAGATAATAGTTAAACCATCACTTTTCGGCAGCAGTAACACCTCATTTAAGACACATGCCGTAAAACCTGATTTAACGATAATCAATCGACAGAACAAAACAGCTTTTATAGTAGAGGCAGCAATACCATATGACGCCCATTTAGATAAATGTTACCAACATAAATTTGATAAGTACTATCCATTGGCTGCAGAAATTAACGAACTAGGCTATCGTACGCATGTAATCGTACTGATAATTGGTAGTTTGGGTCATGTGCATGCAAAGTGTGTGAGTGGATTAATGTCGCTAGGGTTGCGGAAATTTGAAGCAAAGGTTTTATGTAAATATGTCAGTATCAGTGCAATTATAGGTTCTTACAGAATATGGAAACTTCGATGTAAAAAACACCCATATTAAATTGCTGAAATGTTTTCCCCACCGTCTAATCTCAATTGTGCTCTGTCTACTATACCAAACGACTATTGTATTTGATGCTATATTTAATATCTCACTCTACTAGCTGTCAACGCTTTTTTATGGCAAACAGAAATTCTGATAAAACCCCCATGTAAAAACAACCATATTGCGCAACTTGAATGGTATTCCACACACATTTTGTAAATTTCAATAATTCTCATTTTTTGGCAGGTTATATCATATCATTATATGCCAATGTCTTTTAGAAAGCTTAAAAAATTTTATGTATGTGTAACACAAAGGTTCGATGTAAAAACACCCACATATAACTACTTGAGACGTCTTCAACACTTTATGTAAATTCTAATGATTCTCCTATATGCCATGTTGTATCTATTATATCATGTCTGTACATATTAATGTATTTTATGGAGAATAAAGATTCTGATATGTATGTATGTATGTATGTATGTATGTATGTATGTATGTATGTATGTATGTATGTATGTATGTATGTATGTATGTATGTATGTATGTATGTATGTATGTATGTATGTATGTATGTATGTATGTATGTATGTATGTATGTATGTATGTATGTATGTATGTATGTATGTATGTATGTATGTATGTATGTATGTATGATGTATGTATGAGAATCATAATTTTGCCAAGATGCGTTAGCATTTTTAACATATTTATGTGATCAGATAAGGAACCGCTTTCCTCTTTCAAACGATAGTGTTTTGGCTCAAATGAGAGTTCTGGATGTCGAGGAGTCCTTGTCAAGTGACAAGCAATTGTCGTGAAAGGTTCAGATGTTATTAAAATGTAAGATATCCTGGACAAAAAGATGTATCAGATGATACCAGGATAGTGCCAGATAAGAGACTGGTCTTATAAGAAATACCCCCTTCTCTGAAAAGAGTAAGGGTGTATCGACAATCAAAGGTAGGGTCAAGCTGTATAAACCTTCAAGTATGATGATAGTGTTTGTTCCTGAAGGTCTAAGTGCTACCTCTCAAGATCCTCCCTTGAATAATGGTTATTATATTTGTATTGACTCTGCTAGGGGATTAATTAATTAATTAAATATGTAATATATGTAACAACCAGAACCTTAACTCAATTTAAATAATTAAGCAAGACTGATTTATATATATTTACAATTTATTGATCCTATACCATTTCTCTTTTCGGTTAGAAAAATGATAAAGAATTCAAAAGGTTTTTTACAAAAATAAAAATAAATTACACATGGAATGTCATTTCCATAATACTTCAATATGATAAGGTTATATTTCAAATGTCAATTATTTATTTCACATATAGTTATCACTTTCGCTGGACTGTGAAGTTTGTAATGTAGTTTAATAAAGTCCTTCATGAGTCATCACTCAATCTGTTTTTGTTATTTGTATGTTAGTTATTTTACAATGTTTCTGGATAGGCTGACCAGTGGAATTGCGTTTCCACTTATCTGGTAAAATGAGAAGCATCCAACTAAAGCCAGGATCACACAATGTCTGGATCTCCAGGCCGGGGAAAACAGGGTGGCTAGTTCTATGAACCTTGAGAACGTTTGCACCACAGAGTCCCACAGAAGTGGATGTCTCGTACAATCTTGGTAGTTGCAGGATAAAACCTGGAATACAAATAATCACAACCCCTGTATGGTCCAGCACTATTCTATACACACACACAATGGACGTAACAAACAGTGTCAGACATTGTGCTAACATTTGCACAGGACAATTTACCTCAGTACCACTCACAGCCAGTTCAATGTGATTACACTTTCCTTATAAATCCTAAGTTAGATCCATTTGTCCATGATCTGCTTCCATACAATGATTTGGTTTAGTACAAACTACTAAGTGACACCTTGATTAATACATGTTAACAAATCCTGTCATCCTTTCTTATGTTCCTGATCAGTGTGTCGTTCCTTTAAGAAATACTCCTTCAAATGCATTATTAAACTTACAGTCGTATTTTTGCCATCATTCTTAATTATTCTACACATTTCCCAATGCTGGCTTTCGTCTCTAAAAGTCAACACATGCTTGCGTTCCAGCTGGCAGCACACTCGTCCTGTAATTTTTTTCTTAACACATTCAACACACTTCATAACACACAAGTGGATTAATCACAGGAAAATTACATAATTATATACATATATATTTTCTTTCTTACCCTCAGGCAATACACATAAGCTGTAACAGGCTGTTAATAGGTATCTAGGTCTGCTATGCAGATACAGTGGCAAAGTATTTGACAGCACACGTTTGACGCTCTCTTCTGTTCAGCTTTTGTTTTTGAAAAACTGTGGCCCCAAATCAGCCAAGTTCAAGGACTTTTATAGTACCGCACCCTCCCTCTCGGATGGCATGGGGTAAAAACGGCGTTAGGAATCTAAAATTGAAATGATTTCTGCCTTCTTGTTCAATGTGCAAAATTTTTATTATTTATTATCTCTCTTAATTCTGGGCCGATTTTGATCATTTAAAGTTAGAATTATACTGTGAATTTATCTCTACCTTTCTATATAATAATTGTTTAGGTAGCAAAATGCATTTAAATCTATGCAGACTTTAACTAACTAAATTGGGGACTACCCTGATGTATAGATGTCATTTTAAACGATTTTTCTCTATAAATGAACTACTATTCGAGGAAGTCTTTACACCTACCTCTCAAGTAACATTCCCGTTGTTGAAATATCTATACCTTTCCGTTTAAATATCTTTAGTCCTTAAGAAATTAAATAAATTCTTACTATCATTTACACAAAATGGGCCTCTATGTTAAGCCTAAAAGGTTTCATTATACACACCAGAAAAAGGAGCGTTTTCATTGGCCATAGTATCGGTCAGTTTTCCTATAGTATTGCGTGCGGTAAATATGACCGTGGTGTAAGACAGACCAAATCACGACAGCAATTAAGATCATTAATCCCACTGGCGTCAAAATTCCCTGCATTGGTAGCTGAGAGTGAACTAGATAATTTATAGGACCAATGGAAACTTCTACCAAATTCAAAAGAGTCCCTTCAAAACATGGCTAATCTTGAACCTGGAACTTTCTGGTTTAAGTTGAGATCAATCAAGGATGGGAATGATCATTTGAAGTTTGGACTGCTTTCCAAATTTATGTGCGGTATAATGGCGTTGCCACATTCATCAGCATGTGTAGAGAGGATATTTTCGCAAGTCAACATTGTGAAAACAGCTCAGACAAATAGATTGCATGCCGTCACTGTCACAAATAGGTTGTTAGCAAAGCAAGCCATATCAAGAAAATGTGTTGAATGTCACTCCTGGACACCACCAAAATCTCTGACGCTGTAGATGGACATTATTATCATCGTTACTTAGAAAGAGTGAGAGAGAAATCGAGACATTCAACCTTCTTCATGCTGCCAGAAGAGGAAGATGTTTATGATTCGATTGCTGCTTAAAACTGTTTCTGGAAGATTGACATCATTAAGGGGAGGTTTAACCCCCAAAAATGAAGAACTTCATTGAAAATATCAAATTTTAGATATATATTGCACTGGACAGTACATTCATTTGCCCACAACGGTATGTTTATTTTCACTAAAACCTTTGTGGATGATTTTATATACATTTTTAAAGTATGTCAGGTAAGTGTATTTTACCTAATTATATATGCAAAATATACAAATTGGTATATCTTCGCTTCTAATGCATGGATTTTGAAAATGTTTTGGTATTCACTTCCCTGAAGCAAACAGAATTAAAGATTTTTAAACATCGTTTCAAGTGTAAAAATAATTTTGACTGGCTAATTTTTATTAACCATGGGGTCCTTTGATGGGTCGTCCAATTAATAACGTGGCTGGAGGTACTCCAGTAGAGTGGTGGGGTACCTCCTTATATGCAAATAAAGCTGCAGGTAAGAACGAATCCCTGGATTCTGGTTTCTCCTGTGCGAGCTTCTGTAAAATTGTAAGTAGAGTCCTGTTATATCTTTCCACTTGTCCATTAAATTGTGGATGAAAAGATGTGTGGACGAGTATATTTTGAAAAATCCTAAAAACTTCATCCATAAGTTTCCCTCTGAACTGTGAACCATTGTCATATAATATCTGATAAGGGAATCCTAATCTTGTGAATACTGAGAGCGAAGCCTCTCCTACATGTACTGAGTCTGCTGAGGGTAGAGCAATCGCTTCCCCCACATAGTACATGTGTCTACCAGAAAAAGGATGTATTTTTTCGGAAACTGACGAAAAGCGCATAGTCTGCTGAAATGAAGAATTTAATGAAAAGTAAGCTGCGAAGTATGAAACAGCCCATGGAATCAATAAAGGAAAATACCAGAGATTCCTACATAGCAGGGGGCTACTGAGGTGAGTAAATTTTGTGTACAAGTGTAAATCTTCCCATTTTTATTAATTTTCTCAAAACCGCATTTATCACACAAATGTGGGCACGTAGCCCATGGTTTTTCAAAAACTATTAGTGATACAACAGTGAATTTTGGGCCTCATGCTGTACACATAATGCTCATAAAAATAAACTAAAATAAAGGATATACATACATGCCACACCTCGGAGATGAAAAACCTGTACAAAAAATCCAAAACCCTGTACAGAGACCCGCAAAACCTCTACAAAGACTGAAAAAACATATCAAAAGAGTTAATTCGTGTAAAAATATTTTCAATTACAGTGGGCTGCATTATAAATGAGGCACGGGGACTTTGCCTTTTAAAGCAGGTCACTTATTTTAAAACCCAAACAATAAATATCTGAATTTATTTTAAACTGTAAAAATAATGTGATGGTGTCATCATTTAGTCTATTTCTGTGCTTAATTATCACTAACAGACTGGGAAATCCTGTGTTCAACAGGACCTTATAAAAGAACTCTGAGACACAGTAATAAGGGGAATGGGTTAGAAAACCTGTACAGAAATAATGAACAGGATGTACACATCTGAAAACGCAAACACCTTGTACATATTATGGGTAAACCATACCTTGTGGCATGTATGGATATATGTTAACAAACAACAAAACTGTTAAGAAATAGCTAAGATACCCCTCTTAAAAATTTCAACTATTTGTCGATTGGTATGTTAAAATCCAAAAAAACTCAGATATCAAACCAATCAGAATAAAGAGACTGCTTTTAGTGTTGATATAGAATGTTATGTTAGATCTTTGAAATGGTCATTTTTTTGTTAAATACAATTATTGAACTTGGCTTTTTTCAAAATTTTGACTGGTAACACTGGTTATATGCCCTTTAAAGCAACAAAATACCCAAAAAAGCTAAAATTTGCCTTTTTTCTACTACTTTTCCCCACATAGACCGCAAGTTTTTAGTATATACCTCAATGTTTTGTATTTTTTTCAGTCATTTTGCTTGTATAAATGACCAGATATAGCTATTATCTTATAATTCTGTGCTTTTCATTTTGGGGGTTTAACCTCCCCTTAACTTTAATATTTTAATAATACTTAATTTTCATCAGTCATTCAATGGCATGGACATTTTTCAATAAAGAGACTGTTTTTAGTGTCGATATAGAATGTTATGTTAGATCTTTGAAAAGTCATTTTTTTGTTAAATACAATTATTGAACTTGGCTTTTTTCAAAATTTTGACTGGTAACACTGGTTATATTACTTTTAAAGGTCATGACTCAAACCCTGCTGTTGGCATCTTCCCAGATAAATCCACAGCCTTGTTTAAAGTTAAAAAATACTTCAGAAGAAGCTGTTAAAAATTGTACTAGGCAACCCGTGAGAGTCGTCTGTGCGGGGTATTGGTAATAGTTTTCAACTAGCAATAACCACGCCTCAGTAAAACCTCATTGGCTATGGTACTGCCACTGCGCAAAGCTAACATTAATAATGAGGTCAGGCGCGTGCCTTGCAATGAATTGTGCAGTTAAGGTAAGGTGAGACCATTATGAATACGGCTAAATAAAAAATACTTAGGGTAAGATATAAAAATAAATAATATTAAAATTTGTCTTAGAGACCGTAGCTAAGTCTGAAATGTTTGTACTTCTTCACCTTTTTAATTAAATGAACACAGGCATGTACTAAAATGATGCATGAGAATTCGTCTGGGGAAGTAACCTTACACATTAGAAACTAGTAGTGGAGATGAAATTATAATTATTTCTTAAAATAATAAATTGAATTAATTCCCCTTGAAAGGTAAGCGAGCTTTCCGAACTAATCCAGCATTCTAACTCTAATCATCATCATCGCCAGCAGCCATCTCCAATCGAAAGTTGGCTGCGATGAATCTCCAACTACTTCTGTCTTGATGGTGCACTCTAACAGATACTTTACATCTCTTGATGTTGTCATCCCACGTCTAGCGCTGTCTTCCTCTTGCATGTTTGCCTTCAACTCCGCCTTTAATTTTGGTCTTCAATAAGCTATTGTCTTTTTATATGGCTGTCGCGAACATATTCGCCCGCTGTCTTATCTCAGTCTGCATTCTCAGCACTGCTATGCCCCCCCCCCCCCTTCCTTCTGTTGTTTGTCCCTCTACCTTTGTCTTTGGGTTGGGGCGGTTTTTGTCAGGGATTTTGCCCTGAAACAGGCCCTACCAGTTGAAATGGCCGCTTGGGTATGGGTCAAATGGTCACTCGTGTATGGGTTAAATGTTTACTGTGCTGCAGGAAACAGCGAAGCTTTGGAACTTCCATGACCGGGACGTGGTGCTAATCAAGGCCCGCTTAGAATTATATTTAAGGTAGAGAAAGCGCGTTTTCTTTGAGAAGTAAGTCCTGTTACTGGAAGCTTCTTGCTTGTATTTCTTCCAGTGCAAAAGAGTTGTAATTTCTGTGCCGCCTTTGTGGAAGCCAAGTTGAAATCTTGGAACAATGCGGGTGAGCTTGAACTCTGTTTATTTCACTATTTTATCTGTTTATTTCACTATTTTATGTAGGCTTCTTTGTTTATTTACCAGCAGTGAATACATTTTCTTCTTACATGCAACTATTTTATTGAATGTTTGTATGCACTGCTTTATTTTATTTACTAGAGTTAATGCAGTATCTTCTTATATGCACCTATTTTTATTCAATGTTTGTATGCGCTGCTTTATTTTATAGACTCCTATATGTACTGCTATATAATCTTTGTATGCCTTTGATGTCCTTCAGATTGTATGAAATATGTAGAATGCACAATGCCATCATTTCCTTTCAGCATGCAAAAACAATTGATGATATGTGTATGCACTACTATATGTTTGCAGCTCCTATGATGGCTGACAACATGTGTGATTAACACTGTCATGTGTTTTAAATTGCCGGTTTTTGTCATTTTATGTAATAATATGGCTGATATCTGAGATGATTTATAGACCACACTCAGGACAATAATGCCTCTAACCAGACAGCTAATTAGATTGTTCCTTTGTCTGGATCTCCTAGCTCTTCTGGTGGTGATGAAGACAGGTGAACTCTCAGATGTGCAGTATAACTTTGCCGTACACATCTTAAAGAGATTCCAACAACTTTGTATTGACCTCACTCTCTGTCCAGCGGAAACTACTTGCAGCGGGCACTGTGCAGTCATAAACCTTAGCAGCACATATGATGTCATAAACTCAAACGGACCAAACACTACAAGATCATATTTGTATATCAGTCCATGATTAGAATAGGACCTACACATATAGTCATCTTGTGGTGCAACCTATCACTTAGCATACCTTTGTGAATATTATTATCTTCCTTTGCACATTTATATACTTGCTGTAATAAATTTTAGCTTTATCTATGTATATTCCTTGAAGAGAATTTCACTGCTGGTTTTTCTTTTCTGTTAATGTTCTGTATTGCTTGGTAGTTAACTGCTTGTTAATTACTGTCTTTATTGCCAGCTGGGGGGGTCTCGTGAGCCATATTGTTAAGTCAAAATTTAATCAAGGGGAGTTGAATCTTGGAATACTTGTATGTACAGGTCAGATTGGTGTTATCACCCTTGATTAGCTGTTGATTTGTTGGTTTAAAAATAAGATAGGGGAATCTTCTCGAAGGTTCGAGAGACAGAAAGTGTCAGATAGCGGATGAACGCTACTCACATCTGAGCTGTGAGCGATAGTCTCTCGCGGTTAGCCGCGCATGTGTTATTGTCTGAGCTGTGTTTGAGCAGCGGTAATTTCGTGACAGTGTGTTTCGAGCCGAGCTCGGAGATGAACGGTTTTTCCCATCTGATATAGAATGTAGGGGATTTTTTGAAGATGTGTTCGGAGGCCGTGGAGTGTACAGGCCGGTGTTATGAATCATATTTACTTTCTTGATGAGTTTACTTTCTTGATGGAGTTATTGTCATATTATTAGCACTGCGATGCCTGCAGTCTGCTTGAAGGAGTTATTGATGTATTATTAGCACTGTGATGCCTGCAGTTTGCTTGAAGGAGTTATTGATATATTATTAGCACTGCGATGCCTGCAGTCTGCTTGAAGGAGTTATTGATGTATTATTAGCACTGCGATGCCTGCAGTTTGCTTGAAGGAGTTATTGATATATTATTAGCACTGCGATGCCTGCAGTCTGCTTGAAGGAGTTATTGATATATTATTAGCACTGCGATGCCTGCAGTTTGCTTGAAGGAGTTATTGATATATTATTAGCACTGCGATGCCTGCAGTCTGCTTGAAGGAGTTATTGATATATTATTAGTACTGCGATGCCTGCAGTCTGCTCGAAGGATTTATTAATATATTACTAGTACTGCGATGCCTGCAGTCTTCTTGAGAGATGTATTGTGATAATACTAGAACTGTGATGTAGACAGGATTTATATTATACTAGAAAGTTACGACGTTCTGTGCAACCTATTACCCATGGATTTTTGTATGCTATTGTAAGCTGTGTAGTATACCGTTCCTGATGTCGATGTTTCTGTGTGAATAAACCATGTACTGTGAATTGGATACGCATACTAGTCTTACCAGTTGGTCTATGTTTGACCGTACGTTGCTGTGGTATGAGTGACTGTATCATAAACATACTTCAAAGAATCTATACCCATTCGTGTCTATAACATTACTCACACATCAGTGTCAGAACAGTAGCACATATTTATGACGACCTGTGCTGATTCGTCATTATCAGCGACTTCATTAACATTATCTTCTTCCTGGAAACATTATACTATTAACAGTGGTGGCAACCGCGGTGTTGCAACAGTGGTGGTTTCCAGTCATTAAGGATCTGATACCCACGACATCTGGATTAGAAAGATATTATCTTGCAAGTTCAATTACTACAGTCGATGGATTAACTACCGTTACACAGAGTTGACGACGAGTTCCAGTACCTGTTCCTGTAACTTTTCAACGTTGGATTGCTTTAGACCAGAGGTGGCCAAACTACGGCCCGCGGGCCAGATCCGGCCCGCCAACCAGTTTTGACCGGCCCGCCAACCTGTTTTGGCCGGCCTCTTATTGTTGATTGAAAATTACTGTACACTCCGACCACTGTGCTAAAAAAATATTACAAAATAGCATGCACAGGCACCAGAAACAAAACCAAAAAGACCCAAAATGTACAATTAACATCTCTCCGCCTCCCACAACACCACCAACTCTCTCTCTCTCTCTATTTCATACCAATTTAGCTCTACTAGTTAGTGCCGACAAAACGGAAATTATAACGTCAAATCTCTGATCGTGCACGTGGACAGGCGAAGACAGTGTCGGTACCTACTTTGATAATGAGAAACTGAAAGCAATGACAGATCTTTTCTGCGGTCGGAAGTCTCTGAGATCCAATGATGTTGCTTTGTCTTTAGCATCGGTATGGGAAAGTGATCGTGGGAGTGGGGGTGGATGGTCGGTACATTTCTATAGGAAGGAGTTGAGGTGCACAGTTGGTCTTGTGAAGTGTGTTAAGTATAAATCAGCCAGTGACACTTCTGGGCTTGTAGCTGTTGTGCACGTTTTCATGTATAAGAGTTTGCATTTGTAAAAATGTTTTCTAAGTATAGAAAAGTGGACAGTGAAAATCGCGCATTTAAACCAGAATGGGGGTTCGATTATTTGTTCATTCTCAATAAGGATAATAAACCTCAGTGCTTAGTTTGCGCCCAAGTGTTAGCCGTGGTGAAGGAATATAATTTGAAACGTCACTACATCGTCAGAAAAATAACGACGAGCATAGCAGCGAAGCGAGAAAGCTTGTGATTGAACAACTCAAGAAAAAAACTGAATCAGCAAAAGAGTATATTTAGTCATGTAAATAAGTTTCAGGAATCATCGCTCATGGCGTCCTATGTGATTAGTTATGAGCTTGCAAAAGCAAAAAAGCCGTTTACTGATAGAGAGTTTGTGAAAAAGTGTGCAGTTCAAATGGCAGAAGCGTTCAATGAAGAAAAAGTAGTAACAGAATTTCAAAATGTACCTCTTTCAAAACAAACCGTAGCTAGGAGAACATAAGATATTAGTTTGCATTTGTCCCAGAACTTGAAATCTTTAATTGAAAATTGTCCATACTTTTCACTGGCGATTGATAAAGGTACAGACATCACAGACACTAGCCAGCTTCTTATTTTTGTTAAAGTGATCCAGGAAGACTTTACTGTTTCTGAAGAATTACTGAAAGTTTGCTCTTTGCATGGTACAAGTAAAGGGGATGACATATTTTCTGCAGTTCAAAATGCCATGGAAGAATATGGTGGGTTTGAAAAATTATCTGCTGTGTGTACCGATGGTTGCAAGGCTATGGTTGGGAAAAATACTGGTTTTGTTGGACTTTTGAAGCAAAATAAAATTGACGTGCCTACATTACATTGCATAGTTCACCAAGCGGCCCTTTGTGCAAAATCCATAAACCTAAATGACACTATGGCTACTGTAGTGAAAATAACGAATTTGATCAGAGGAGGACACAGCTCTCTAACTCACAGGAAGTTCCTTGCATTTTTAGAAGAAGTGGATTCTGTTTACGGTGATCTCCTGCTTCATGCTGAGGTGATATGGCTTAGTCGAGGAAAATGTTTAATAAGATTTTGTGAACTGAAGGATGAAATATTTGACTTCCTGCGAGACAACTTACCATGTTCAATTGATCTTCAAAATAAACTCAAAGATATTCATTTCATTCAGCACTTGGCATTTCTCACAGATATAACACAACATTTGAATGTACTGAATTTGCAGTTACAAGGAAAAAGGCAAACATTTTTTCAAATGATGGGCTATGTTGATGGCTTCAAAAAGAAACTGAGCCTATTTCATCTGTCTTTGCAAAAGAATGACCTGTTTCATTTTCCTTGTTGTAAATAGCTGTCTGAGAAAGAGAGTGTTAACTTCAGGAGGTACACAGATGACATTGAACAGCTGATTTCTGAGTTTGATTGTCGATTTCAAGATTTTGAGATGTTTCGTCCACAAATGGAACTTTTTAACAACCCATTCAAGTGCACAATGGAGTCTCAGCCAGCAGAACTACAATTACAGGTATGTGAACTCCAATGTGACCCATTCATCAATACAACAGAAGCAACTGGAGCTGATTTGTGGAAATTACTACCAAAGGAATGTTACCCACTTATGAGAAAATGGACCCTAAAAGTGTGCTCTATATTTGGTAGCACATATCTTTGTGAGACAACATTTTCTGCCATGAAGTTTATTAAATCCAAGACCAGAAACAGATTAATTAACTGACTCTGTATTATCCCATGTTCTCAGAATGGCTACGTCACAAATGGAAGTAAACTTCAAATCACTGGTGACAAGTTTTGATAAGCCACACTCTTCACATTGAAATAACACACAAATGTATGTTTGAAATAAATAATTACATGTCATATTACAAATTACAAAACAAATTAAAACAACAGATTCATTATATTTTTTTTACAGTAATTTCAGTCCGACAACTGGTATACATGTCTTGGCAGATGTGCAGTACAGTAGTTTGCCGTTGCTTTCTGTACGTGGTTCATTATATATGTAAAACTAAATCTCAGAACGTTATTTTTTAAGGATTTTATAGGTCTGGCCCTCTGGTGTTACCCTTTACCATAATCTGGCCCTCGGCCAATCTTAGCTTGGCCACCACTGCTTTAGACTGTGTGTTGTCCATCGTTTTGGCGGAAAGGAAGGGATTATTTTCTATTTGCAAGATAAGTGGTTTATTGTTATGTAAATTGTGCCACTTTATGTATGTCAACAAGCCTTCTCATGTTATGCATTATTTGTTCTATTGAGTGTTTTGTTTTATTTCCATATTTGACTTATGAAGGTAACATCCCAGTTTACCCAGGGCTTTATAAGTGTTCTTTAGGATTTAGTTTGTGAGTGTCAATTAAGCGATAATTCCGGTTCAAGGCTACAAACCTTGCCGAAGTTTAGATCGTTATTTGCCTCTTACGACAGTAGTTGTTTAGGTGTGACGTAACGTTTCATTGTTGTTATTGTAGTAATTTTTTCTGTACCTTAGTTTATTGATTAATTTGTTCGTGAGTGTCTTTCTCTCTTTCCTATCTTTTAGTTATATACACATTTTCCTCCTGTATACTGTGTAGTCGTTTGTCTTGTTATTACACTCGCAGTTGTCATTACAAGCTTTGTAACATTTTTGGCTTTAGTTCTGATTTATTGTTCAGTTGATTTCTGCAAACGTTGTCATTTGTTCTTTAGTATCTTGTCTTTGTAACTGTTATTCCTATTGTCTATATCGAGCGTTAATTCTTTGTGACTTATTATAGGTTATTTTTTATGCATAAGTAATTTATGGCGTGATATGATATTAACTTCCTTCATATTAATTTGAATTTATAAAAGTTCTATGCACAGAAACTTGTGATAAGGCATTAACGGATAATTTCAATCTCTGAAGAGATATTTAACTTTGTGAGGTGGAAAGGTAATTGTCCAAACTTCTAGGGACATTAAACTTATTATAATTATACATGGTTAATACATATTGTGGACTCTGTGATTGAATCACTATGGATTTTGATATGGATCCTGAGGATATGACGCCTGTGTTGGAGTATTTATTCGAGGAAGGTAGGGATAATGAGAGATTACAAGGCCCAGATCTTGAGGATTTTGTATTAAACCAGTTTTTGATTGATGCGGCATCAAATCTTGAGGAGTTTGCAAATTTTAATTTTCATTCTGTACCTCATATATTCATGGCTAAGGAACTAGCAGAAATAATGCGTAGGCATATTCGTTTTTTTTTTTTAAAATACCTCCATGTACCACATGGTGAGATATTGAAAAACATACACCACGCTATACGCAACGACAATGTTCAAGAGGAGCAAATAAAAGATAACAAACTGAGTGAACGGGAAAGGATGGGAGCCGCGCTGGTGTAATGGCTTCGGCGTTGTACTGGCGACCAGGTGTTCATGGTTCAAACCCGGGCGTCGGCGTTTGAAGAAATGTTTACGGCCGGAAATTTGACTGAATAGCCTGAACGGCCCCTGTGATAAACCCTCTGTGGATGGGAAGGAGCGAAGCTCCTGACCGGGTTGGAAGGAAAGTCCTCAGGTTCCCCAGCCTCGCAATGACATGTCATTGGGCCGAAGGGCTGAAAGCCCAAGTGCCGCTGGTTTAGGAAAAAAAAAAAAAAAACGGGAAAGGATGAATTTTTTAGAAAGTATTGCTGAAGAGAGTGAACTACATGAAACAGTGTCTAGACTTACAAGTGATTTACATAAATCGAACTTGGAACTTGCTAGTGCGCAAGTAGTATTGAACTCAGCTTTAAGCAAGATCAAAGAGTTGGAAACTCAAATGGAAGATAAGCATGGCGAAGTTAGAAATCTAACTCAAGAACTTCAAGAAAACAAGGAGATGTGTGACAAATTAAAAGTTCAGGCCAAGAAATATGAGAAGTTATGTAATGAAACACTTACTGATTTATTGAGTGACAATGCGATTTTCAGTCGCCAACGTAGAGAAAAGAATACCGTACCTCCCGAGAAGGTTGATAAGCTTATGAATAATGATGATAGTGAGATTGAGACACGACAAATAAGAGCTAAGAAAGAAAAGGATGAAAAAGAGACATTGGAAGAGTTAACGATGAAGAGAGAGAAAGGTGCAAAGATTGAGAAGTCACTCACGGAGGAGAGGAGCAAAGTTGTGACATTTAATAACTTAATTAAGAAACAAAGTGAAGAAATTTTACACAAAAAGGTAGAAATTATTGAATTAAGGAAAACAGTTCATGGATTACTAGATATTGTCTTAGGCAACAAGGTGTTGTCTGCTGTCAATGTTGACAGTGGTAGACAGAAAGTTGATTATCAACAAGTTACAAAAGCAAAGAGTCAGCTGTGGTATGAGTGACTGTATCATAAACATACTTCAAAGAATCTATACCCATTCGCGTCTATAACATTACTCACACATCAGTGTCAGAACAGTAGCACATATTTATGACGACCTGTGCTGATTCGTCATTATCAGCGACTTCATTAACATTATCTTCTTCCTGGCAACATTATACTATTAACAGTGGTGGCAACCGCGGTTTGCAACACATATCTGTATCTCAGAAGAATTGTGGCTGAAGATCTAACTTACTCTCAGGATCCGTGATCGGATCTGCTTATCTGAGAAGAGTTTAAATTTCAGTCTCCTTAAATATTTCTTTCTGCAAGTGTCTTTCATCTACAGTGAGCCAAAACACTCTGTGGAAGAGATTAGTACTCTCTTTTATTTCTTCTGTCTATCCTTCCTTCTCTCTCCCTCCTATACTCACCACAATGGTCAACATTTTTTTGCTGTCTGTTTTCTTCTCTTTCCTTGAAATGCACCACTCTTCTATATATCCACATCTCAGGGGCTTCAATTCTTTCTTCAAACTGCTTGTTTATGGTCCATGTTTTTCTACATCATAGAGTAATGAAGAGAGTATTTAGAAGATGCGGAGATAGCAGCTAATGACGACGATGTAAAAGAAAACTAGAGTTTACCATTTGTCATCTTCAGGTAATACAGAACCAAAATTTGTGTTAGCCACCTTCAGCTAGACATACAGAATATGCCATCTGCAATTGACTGCCTTAGATATAAAAGCCACAGTTTGTCAACTTTTGGTACAGAGAACTAAAAAAAAAAAATTGTCAACTTATAGTACAGACAACTAAAGTGAGTGTGTACATTTTTTTCTCTCTCTGTTTTTGCATTTCTTATGCCTGAGCACACAAAAAAAAAACCATAGGTTGTCTACATTTGTTGGCATCAAGCACAGAAAACAAAGTTTGCTTGTATTTTTCAGGAACAAGCAGAGATTTTTTCTTCTTCTTCTTTCACACTCAGACGTCAACTTGAATATGTTCAAAGAAAGCAATGGTCAGCTTGAGGCTATTTCTATCTCCATAGAACTTCTCCAGGAATGGTACTGGTGATGGCCACATATGCTTTCTGTTCTTCATATGTTGGGCATCTTTGAAGCAGATGTTCAGCAGTATTTTATCGGTGCCACAGTCACACTCATCAGCAGAGATTTTAAGTTTACAGTTTGCTGACCGCCTCAAGGTCACTTAGAAGAGGTTGTCAGCTCCCCCGTGAAACCCCCATTATGGCTTATTCACAAGGTTCATCAAATCAACAGTACAAGATTTTCTCTTACCATTCTGTCGCTCCATCTCAGCTGCCTCCTCAGGAGATGCTCTGGGTATTACTCCTGGGTCACTGAAACTTGTTCGCAGTAGAGTGGACATGACAAATATGAAAAGAGCGCCACCAATGGCCGGGATGGCAGGTGTAACTTTCTGAGCAAGGTATATACAGCTGAAAGAAATACAAATAAAAAAGTAGAAGTCTGATTCTGATGGAAATTGACCAAAACATGATGCATGAACTAAAAGTAAAGCTTCCACTTGCTCTTTTAGAAAGACATGTCACTAGTAAAGAGAAAGGAACAGGGTCTTGTAGAGTTGTGTAAAACCTACTGCCATACTGTTCTTCATACTCTGCATGGGTCACAGATTGGAATATCATCTATTCAACAAGCTAGAGATAGGAACTACCAATGGTTGTAAATGTGGTACTGATAAAATGACGGCTGAACATCTGCTTTAAAAATGCCCAACATATGAGGAACAAAGAAAGCACATATTGCCATCACTAGTATCACTTTAGGAAAAACTCTACTGAGATGCAAACAGCTTGAAGCTGGCCACTGCTTTCTTTGAAAATATTCAAGCAGACGTCTAAGAGTGTATGAAGAAGAAGATATGGATGTGAATCTTGGACAATGAATACACAAACAGACAAAATAAATACATACATTAAAAAATGAAGAAAAATAAAATGCCCTTATAGAAGTGTGGTTCCTGAGAAGAAAATCCTACAAATACGGTAGACAGAAAAGAAAATGAATGAGGAACACAAAGGCATTTAATTACAAGAATACAATATTATAAGACCACTGCTAGCAATCATAAAATTTTAAAAAATACAACTTTATTGGCCACATAATTAGAAAGGATAGTGACAACAAGAAAGACAGAACACACAAAAAAGCAGAGGAAGATGCCATGGAAGGCCTGGGATGGGGAATAACAAAAGGGCTGGGAAGACAGGAAGTATATGAAGTGCCAGCAGCATGTCTTAAGATAGCTGTTCTGAAAATTGATCATCAATAATAACTACGCATGATGAACGATGATTGTAATGTTGCAGCATCCAAGGCCAAATACTTCTCAATCAGACATAAGATGTTAACAAGCTGCAGCACAGGATACACAAATAGAACTCTAATGATATAACAAGGAGCTTTAAATAAACTAATATAGTTCTTGTGACCTGAAACTTTGACATGCTGAAATTAAATTACCCGGAGCTAAATTTCCCATCTTTTTATTACCATTCTTTGATGGTGGTGGTTAACCTTTGCAATAATTTTTCCGTAAGAGAATTGTGCAGGATGCATTTTGATTTTATTTTGGGCTTAGCTAAATGCCACAATCCACTTGATTAATCCTACAAAACTTCACATCTCTAATATAACATTAAGCTCAAATAATGTACAAAAGAAATCAAGTCCAACATAGAAATAAGAAGCTTCAACTCAATTGTCAAGTCAGTCTTTATTGTCTGGCTCTGAAACCTGAAGAACGAATAGAAAAAAAACAAAAACAAAAAACAAGAAGTTACAGACTTCCATAAATGGGTGCTTGTGTAGAATACAGGGTTTGCAATGGTATGACAAGGTCACCAACCAGGAACTGACGTCAAGAACCAATGGAACAAGAAATTAGACGACACTGGTGATGACTTGGAGACACACTCAGGAAACCTTGTTGAAAGAATATGAAGATGCTGAGGCCTCACGAAATGTTTATTATACTAATTTAAAATCTGCCCACTGAAACCATGCACTGATGTTACTAATTAGCAGGAACCATGCATTGACGTTACTAATTAGCAGGAAACACAACATTATTTTCTAGCGAAAGACGAATTTAAGTGAATTAAACATTTATAGATGCGACTGCCATTACCAATGGAAAAAAATAATTAATGGGAAATAATAAATTACACAGTTACAAGAATGATGTAGATATGTGTAGCAGAAGTTTGTAAAGTAATATTTTCAAACTTCAAATCTCAATAAACAATATAATTAGTCTCAGTGTCCTTGTGGTTTGCAGGGGTTCTCTGATATGACCAAGATGGAACAATCCTTTACGCTTGCTGTGGGTAGGGCTGACAATCTCAACACATAAAACAAACTAGTATAGAAACCACCAGTGCAACTGGCAACGAGATGCCAGACCAGTCTGCCAAATATGGAAGAATAAGTAAAAACAATATAAGTGCAGGACTTGGAATATCGGAGATTAAGAGCCAAGTGAAGCTAACCATAAATGAGGAATGGAAAACAACATGGATTTGTGCCAGGTCAGAGAAGAATTAAAGGTACCATCGAACAAAAAGCTGTAGCGTCACCATCTCGGTGCAGCGTACTTTATGATAGAGGAACCACTCTGCCAAGAATGTCAGGAAGAAAATGACATCGACCTGTTGCTGTCATTTTCGACGGAGTCATCTGTCAAGTTATTTGCTTATGTTTGTATCATAAGTATAATTGTGTCTTTACCTGCGATGTCAGGTTGATTAGGGGTTGTCTTCCCTTGTTTATTCATTCATTGTGTTTGACCTTTAGGGTCAGAGGTTGACAGTTCGGCGTGGGCCTATGGGAAGGTTTTTTAAGCGGGAGTGAGATATACTTCCGGGAAGCCGGGAGGTCCTGTTTTTCTGAAGGGACCAAGAGTCCATTGTTTTTCGGGGAGAATCTTCGAAGTAACTGCTATGGCAGTTTTCCCCAGTGAATCTCTGTGCGTCGGGATGACGACAGAATTCCTTGTGTAGTTCTGAGGATTCATTTACCAGGTAATACCGACCTTTATGCATTATTACGCTTTTCGGTGGCAGAACATGTAAAGGATTACCTAGGGTGAACAGCAGCTCACGGATCCGCCATTTCAGAACTTATATATTTGTGCTCGAGGTAGCCATCCAAGACTGTTAGTCTTATATTGTCCAGAAATCCAGTGACGAAGATATATTGTGGGAGCCGCAGATTGGCGGAACTTCTATCTACAATAAGTATTACTGCAGGGTTGGTGATAACCTATTTAACAGAAGTACACGGCCGACGTTAGGACGAGGCCTGTGCTTCCGGCTATTATACTACAGCCTGATATGTGCAATTGGCAGGGAGTGCCAAGTTGCACCTGTGTGTCAAGGTAACTAAGGCATCTGACGCGTTTAGTCAGAGACGCCAAAGGCGACGCTACGAACTGTCATTATTGAAGAACTTTGCTATTGACCATGCACGTCTATTCTGATGTTTACCTTTTTGAATGCCAAATGTATACCTATCGATGTCAGGTCAGCATGACCTTGTTACACTGACTGTTCCTGTTGATATTATGTGTGTTCCCGTCAATAAATGTCTTGAAACATGCCTGCAGTGTCAAAGCATCCTTGATTACTGCATGTGAGAGTATGGGTTGCAGGATCTACATCTATACGAGCCTAAACACATTCGCGTCTTCATTCGCACCCACACTCAACTCATCATACGCTCGCACTACACATCTAACAACATGTAAACTGTCTTGGGCCAGTGATCACCTCAACAAGAGAAAAAGTCAGTTACATTTCTGGTGGACCAGTTACGTGGGCTCTTATGATACATTTCTTGTCGCCAATGTGGCCTAGAAACTTACATTTCTGATGGACCAGATCTGTGGGTTTAAAAAGAACAGAGCGAGCATTTGACATTATTGTTGACATTTATGGATCCAGAAATTTACATTCCTGGTTGGCTGTTACATGTATGATGTCTCCAGTTTTGTCGAGAAAGTTAAACATGAAGGACAAGTACACATTACACTTCTGATCTGTGGGTCTAAGCTACACACGGGACAGCCGTAACACAGCGCTAATTCTACACTTGCAAGTTTTGGCTACAACAGGACAGATATAGGTCATCAACGGTTGACACAAATAGACAGTACGAGCATTTATATCATAATGCTACATAAACCATAACAAGACATGTACTGAAGGTAACATCTAGGCATTTGCTACGTGGACCATAACTGCATAGAAGGCGGGTTCCTATTGTAAACAGTACTGCGGGTTGTGACACGTTTCATTCAACAACAGACTTTTCTAGGTCAGAGCATTCAAGCTACATTGTTGGAGGTCAAGTGTCTGTAAACAGTACGTGAAATTGTAAACATTCAATGTGCAAGCCCTAATTTGAGAAGGTCATAGTAACTTTGGTTCGTGAATACCACTTTATGTTACAGTGGATTTGACGTTCAGTGCGCGTTTGACATTTCGTTTCTGTGTTCGCAAGGAGCAAGAAATTTATTTTAGTTTCAGCTGTGACTGAACTTGTTCTGCAACACATTGAAATTGATTGCTATGTGTTTATGTCACTTCTACTGTTTTGTGTATTTTTCTGCGGGTTTTTCGGTTGGTGGGTCTTACGGTAAATATGCCACTTGATCGAGGCTTACTGTAAGCGGTCTGTAGGTGCAAATTTTCTTAATTTGGAAATTTGCTAGTGACAATTGGTCGCTATTGATGTTAGCTGTGATGTAATTGTACTTAACGTTGTTTTTGTAATATTTTGTCTGTTTTTCAGTTTTGATTGTCGATTTGTTTTGTTTGTATTCTGTAGGTCTCTCCTTTCTTGTGTATTTCTCTACACATTTTTGGTTAAAACAGTGTTGCCATTTGTATTGTTTTGTATTTTTGTCTTTGTATTTTTTTTTTTTTTGGTTGTACTACATTACTGTCATGCACAGTCTACATACACATACTTGGTCATGTTTTGATATTATTGATAAGGTAGACTCTTCATATAGAGTTTGTTAAATAATATTATATAAGATATTTATACAAGTTCTTGGATAAAAGACTTGTTATCTACAAAGATTGAGACAGTAAAATAAAGTGAAGTGAGTATACAAGTCTAGCATTTCAGACTTGTCTCCCATTGAAGTGGGATAAGGTAATTTATTTAATTTTTTTTCAGGTTTCTGATCTCATTAGACAGAATGTCTACATTGGATTTCTTCATCCAGCAAGGGTTGACCCTTGGTAAGTCTGGTAAAGAATTGGAAGAATATTCATCTGCTCAATTCGCCATTGCATTAAAGTCAGAAGAAAAGAAACAAAAAGAGGAAATTAAATTGAAAGCAGAAGCTGAACTAAAGAAGCTAGAAGCTGAGAATAGAAGATTAGAACTTGAAGAAAGAAGGTATCAAAGAGAGGCTGAGGAGAGAAAAGCTCAAGCTGCTGCTGAGGAGAGGAAAGCTCAAGCTGCAGCTGATGAAAGAAAATTCCAGATGGAAATGGAAGACAAAAAACTTCAAGCTGCTGCAGAGCNAAAAAAACTTCAAGCTGATGCAGAGGAAAAAAAAACTTCAAGCTGCAGCTGAGGCTGAAATTAGAAAATGGAACATGAGGAAAGAAAACAGAAGATGGAACTTGATGAAAAACTCGCAATTTTGGAGTTAGAGAAATTGAAATTGGCGAGTACGGGTGCTCAGCAAACAACTTCGAGTACGACAAAGGAGTTTGTTAGTAGGATTAAATTGCCTCATTTCAATCCTTTAAAGGATGACGTAGCAGATTATCTAGATAGATTCCAATTTTTGTGCGATACGCATAACATAAAAAAGGAAAAAATATGTTGAACAACTGATGCCATTTTTTACAGGTGACACAGTGACTACTCTTATGACAATAGACGAACATGAGAGGACTAATTATGATGTTGTCAGGGCAGCATTACTAAAGAAATACCAATTAAAACAAGAAGACTATCGTCTTCGTTTTAGGACAATGTTGCCAGAAAATGGAGTAGATTTCTCTGATTTTGTTACAAAGATACGTCGTACATTTACACGATGGGTTGAGTTGTCTCAGATTGAGAAAACATATGAAGGTCTAATGGACTTATTATTGCGAGATAAGGTTTTGTCATCTGTTAATGATTCTTTTCTTGCATTCCTTCATGAGCGTAAGCCTAAAAACTTAAAAGAAATGGAGGAATACTGTTGTCAGTATGCCACAGCACATCCCCATGCTACAGTTAGCAATTCTAAAGTGAAAGAAGGGTTGCCAGCTGCTTCGGCAACACCATATGGCCCTAATTTCAGAAAAAAATTTCAGGGTGTTCAACAAAATTGGAATAGGGGAAGTAATCAAAATTACACTCAGAAGCGGAGTAATCCAACACATGATGGTTCTTCGTCTATGCAGTGGAGACAAGATGGTAGTTCTCGTAATTTTAGTGGTAATAATTTGAGACACTTTCGTAAAGGCTATCCAAATAATAACTATTCAAATTTTCGAGGTAATCATTCTCGACGTCAAGATTATGACGATGGTGAATTTAGAAACCGGGATTCAAACCGGAATGATGAGTACAATAGACAATATGATCACAATTACAGGGGAAATGATAGTCGAAATAATTACAGGGGAAATGATAGTCAAAATAATTACAGGGGAAATGATAATCGAGGTAGACCTAGGTTTAACAAGAAAAAGACCTTACCAACAGGCAAACTCTGCGCAACAAGAGTTTGATGGAGCCTGTAATACAGTAAATGATAGTGGTAACTCTAGGGCTATCACTGGTTGTGCTTTCGATTTTTGGGAGAGCAACTGAATGCCCCCAATGCTTAACATTGTTTGACTCATCAACTGTATCTACGCTAAGTTGTGGTCACCCTCTTCCTGCTCTACCTGCTACAGTTGCGCATGATGGGAGAGGATCTCTCATCTTACATAAAGGTCTAATAAATGATAGGCTAGTCTCAGTACTTTTCGATTCGGGATGTACTACCGTCGGGGTTAAGGAGTCTCTGATAGATCCTTGCATGCTGTGCCACGGGAAAAAACAATCAAATGTGTTACATTTGGTGGTACTATGGAAAGCTATCCTACTGCTATTATTAGGATTGACACTCCTTTCTTCACAGGAGATGTCCATGCATGTCTTCTTCCTAATCCTATTGCGGATCTTATAATCGGTCGTATTCATGGGGTTAAGGAATGCACCCCGCAACAAATTTCTAGTTGGGATGAAAAAAACATTCAAACGGTCAATGCAGTGGTGACAAGAGCTCAAGCTCTTAATCCCCCAACTTCATCTGATAATAGTAATGAAGTTGATAGCCAAGGCGAGCACTTGGTGATTTCCCATGACTCGTTTGTTAAACGTCAAGAAGAGGATCCTTCTTTGAAGAAATACTTCCTTCTTGCAAAGAAAGGGGATCCCAATCAAAATACGAATCACAAATCGTATATCACTATGAAGAATGGTATATTGGTACGAATGGTACAACACTCGGACAAGTCTATGCACTCGCAAATTCTTGTGCCTAAGTGTATGAGAGCCTTAATTCTTCGGCATGCACACGATTCTCAGTGTGCGGGACACATGGGTTTTTCCAGAAACTAAAACTAGAGTCCTTGCGTCATTCTTGTGGCCATTCGTGAATAAAGACATCCGAATTTATTGCCGATCTTGCAAAATTTTGCAAGAGGTCAAGTCTAGGGGTCCGAGACATGCTGCTCCTATTCAGGCTGCAGATATTCCGATTCGGCCGTTTCAGAAAATGGCTATAGACATCATTGGTCCGTTCAAAATTAAGTCAGCCAGAGGACACCAATTTATCCTCACTTGCGTGGACATGTGCACGCGTTGGCCAGAGGCTATTCCTCTGAAGAGCATATCAACTGTCGATATCGCTGATGCTCTTTGGCTCGTATTTTCTCGTCTGGGATTCCCCGGAGAAATACTGTCGGATCACGGCACTCAGTTAATTTCGGACGTTATGTCTCAGGTAATGGCTACGCTAGACATTAAAAGGTCTCTCAGTAGTATTTATCATCCAATGTCCAATGGATTGGTAGAACGTCTTAACAGGACACTAAAGAACTTACTTGGCAAGATAACGGAGGATCATCCTGAAGATTGGGACAGGGTTTTACCTGCAGTCCTCTTTGCCTATAGAGAGGTTCCCAACGAGCATACAGGGTTTTCTCCTTTCGAACTTGTCTTTGGCGCGCAACCGCGCGGGCCAATGTCCTTGTTACACGATTTGATAACTTCCGATAATATTGACGATGATACACAATCGTCATATGAATATGTTATAGCTCTTAGAGAAAAGATTATCGAATCGTGCAGGTTAGCAACTTCATCTTCCGAATTTGCGAAAGAAAAAGCTAGGCGATTTGCTAATAAGAAAAGACGCCTACGTAAACTTTGTCCTGGAGACAAAGCATATGTCTTACTGCCCTCAAGAGAGAATAGACTTCTCATTTCTTGGAAGGGTCCATACACTATAGTCTCGAAAATTTCTGATGTCGACTATATTGTCGATGTGGATGGAAGGCATAAAACCTTCCATATAAATATGTTAACAGAGTTTATTGAACGTCCAGACTATTTACAGCCTATTTTCCAGGCGACGGACGACTCTCCAGTTCAACATGGTCACATCTCATCCCTGTCCGTTATACAGGATGAGGAAACTATTTTTTTCTGACGTGAACTTACCTCTTCCTACGATTCCACTTATTTCAACGGAATCGTGGAGAGACGTTACAGTCTCTTCTAACTTGTCTTTTGAGGAACAACGTCAAGTATCCTCTACGTTACAATCATATCAGGATGTCCTTACCGACATTCCTGGACACACAGATGTCATAGAACATGACATCATACTTACTGATCGTAATCCGATCAGAGTAAGACCATACCCAATACCTATTCATTTTCAAGCACAAGTCGAGAAAGAATTGGATGAAATGATTCAACTACAAATAATTGAACCATCCACTTCAGCTTATTCTTCGTCGATAGTTATTGTTCGAAAGAAAGACAATAACATACGTCTTTGCGTTGATTATCGCAAATTAAATCAAGTTACGAAGTTCGATGCTGAACCTATGCCGTTATTAGATGATCTACTTATTAGACTTTCTAAAGCTAAATTCTTTACTAAACTAGACTTGTCGAAAGGTTATTGGCAAGTCCCACTGACGGAACACGCCAAACCTCTCACTGCTTTTTCGACACCTAGGGGTCTGTTTCAATGGAATTTTATGCCTTTCGGGCTTATGAACGCCCCAGCGACTTTCGTGCGCATGATGCGACGAATTCTATCAGATCGTGCAGATGTCATTGCATATTTAGACGACATCTGTCTTTTCAGCGATACTTGGGAAGAACACTATGTGGGTCTGAAGGAATTGCTATCTACTCTACGTGAGCATAGTTTGACTGCTAAACCCTCTAAAGCTTTTGTTGGGTTTAGTGAAATTTCCTTCCTAGGTCATCGAGTTGGTCATGGTCTGTTGAAGACAGAGGACCAAAACATTTCAAAGATATTAAATATCTCGGTTCCGAAGACAAAAAAGCAAGTGCGTAGTCTCTTGGGATTGATACAATTCTATGGAAGATTCATTGAGAATCTGTCCTCCATTATGGCACCACTTTCAACGTTATTGAAAAAAGGTTCTCCTAATATGGTGCGTTGGTCCCAAGAATGCCAATCTTCATTGGATCAGGTTAAGAATTTGTTCTCATCTCATCCTATCTTAAGACTACCGACGATTGATAAGACTTTTGTCCTTCGTAGTGATGCCTCTTCCACTGGCATTGGAGCGGCACTAATGCAGGAATATTCAGGAACTCTGCATCCTGTAATGTATATTTCTAGGAAGCTGAATGCGGCAGAAAGGAATTACTCGGTTTTGGACCGTGAATTGTTGGCTATGGTTTGGTCCATTCTTAAGCTACAAAGGTTCCTTCTGGGCGCGCATTTCTTTATGGAAACCGACCAAAAAGCTCTTACGGCTATGCAAAGTAAGGATTTGAAGAGCTCGAGATCTACTCGTTATGCTATTGCTCTTCAGCCTTTCCATTTCACGGTGCGAGCTATCCGTGGTTCGGATAATGTGATGGCGGACATATTGTCTAGATGCCCACATGATTCCAGTTAAATCTTGTGTCCTAGTTTTTCCTGATATATTTTCAGACTTAGGTCTGTCCTTAATATCATAATATGTTGTAATACAAATGTATTTGGATGATGTTTAGATAATTTAACAAATTTCATTTTGTCCATCCATCAGTGATATGTTGCTAAAATAGCATTGACATTTGTATATTGCTATGATTATATTATTTAGTAATGTTTGATATATATGATTGGTATTGCCAGCAACTTAGGTTTCTTGAATGGTATCCCTTAGTTTGTTTGGCTTAAAGGAAATATTTTCTCCTATGTTGGGAGATGATTTGTACCCTCTTCTATTGTACCTGATATTAGGTTCATTGTTTGCATGAGCACAGAAGTGATACTGGTGCTATCTTGCTCATGAACATATTAAAAAAAAAAAAATTGCATTTTTTTTTTTACAGGGGGGTGGTAGTAATGTTGCTGTCATTTTCGACGGAGTCATCTGTCAAGTTATTTGCTTATGTTTGTATCATAAGTATAATTGTGTCTTTACCTGCGATGTCAGGTTGATTAGGGGTTGTCTTCCCTTGTTTATTCATTCATTGTGTTTGACCTTTAGGGTCAGAGGTTGACAGTTCGGCGTGGGCCTATGGGAAGGTTTTTTAAGCGGGAGTGAGATATACTTCCGGGAAGCCGGGAGGTCCTGTTTTTCTGAAGGGACCAAGAGTCCATTGTTTTTCGGGGAGAATCCTCGAAGTAACTGCTATGGCAGTTTTCCCCAGTGAATCTCTGTGCGTCGGGATGACGACAGAATTCCTTGTGTAGTTCTGAGGATTCATTTACCAGGTAATACCGACCTTTATGCATTATTACGCTTTTCGGTGGCAGAACATGTAAAGGATTACCTAGGGTGAACAGCAGCTCACGGATCCGCCATTTCAGAACTTATATATTTGTGCTCGAGGTAGCCATCCAAGACTGTTAGTCTTATATTGTCCAGAAATCCAGTGACGAAGATATATTGTGGGAGCCGCAGATTGGCGGAACTTCTATCTACAATAAGTATTACTGCAGGGTTGGTGATAACCTATTTAACAGAAGTACACGGCCGACGTTAGGACGAGGCCTGTGCTTCCGGCTATTATACTACAGCCTGATATGTGCAATTGGCAGGGAGTGCCAAGTTGCACCTGTGTGTCAAGGTAACTAAGGCATCTGACGCGTTTAGTCAGAAACGCCAAAGGCGACGCTACGAACTGTCATTATTGAAGAACTTTGCTATTGACCATGCACGTCTATTCTGATGTTTACCTTTTTGAATGCCAAATGTATACCTATCGATGTCAGGTCAGCATGACCTTGTTACACTGACTGTTCCTGTTGATATTATGTGTGTTCCCGTCAATAAATGTCTTGAAACATGCCTGCAGTGTCAAAGCATCCTTGATTACTGCATGTGAGAGTATGGGTTGCAGGATCTACATCTATACGAGCCTAAACACATTCGCGTCTTCATTCGCACCCACACTCAACTCATCATACGCTCGCACTACACATCTAACAACATGTAAACTGTCTTGGGCCAGTGATCACCTCAACAAGAGAAAAAGTCAGTTACACGACCCCTACCTGATCCACTGTAAAAAGTACGAACAACAAAGGCTTGAATTAAAAACTTATTATAGAAATCACAATATAGACATGACAGGGGATAAGGTTTTAAGTATAGATGCCCCTGGGGAAGCCCAATCAACACTTAAACGATATATACATAAAACAAAGGAAAACATATAAGGTTAGTAACAATGACAATATTAACAACAGTAACAAAAATAATACTTCAGAAAAGACATTAAACCAAATAGAAATTAAGCAACAAAAACTAACAAATCATTAAAAAAAAAATTAGCAAACTTACTAACTACTCATAGGACAAGGAGAGACGAGGTTTAAAAAAAAAAAGAACAAATACTAATACAAATTAAAACCAAGTGCAAAGGACAATAGTTATCTATATACAGTATTAAAACTGAAAATAAAATGACAAATACTAATATAAATTAAAACCAGCAACTGCAAAAGACAATAGTTATTTAAATTTAATACAAAAGTTAATAAAATGACACTAAATACCCCAATTATAACCAATTTTCAGGTTGAACAGGGTAGACCAAGATGGATCGAGAAGCTGTTAAGTGCCCGCTCTCCACCCATCACCTTTTCAAAAGAACAACAACAACCACCAGTGCAAGAACACACAAAGTGTTTTGAGACCGGCTTCCTGCAAGGTGGCCTATTGCAGTCATCCATACCTGTCAACCTGTATGAATTGTTCGTACAATGTATGTATTTTTGATACTTTTAGCAGCGTACGGCCGTACAGACTCGTTGTACGGACCCCCCCTTGGTTAAATATTGCTGTTGTTTTGCTTTGTTGCAATTTAATCGCTGTCTTAATCTTTCCAGTTATATCTTGCCCTTCAATTTATTTCTGATAAATTAATGTCATAATATTTTGTGTAGGCCCTACATAACTAGAAAAAGAAATTGTGTTTGCATTGAGTAGGCCTACTTTATTCCAGCAGTCGAGATTCACTGCTTTATTTTTTTTATAAAGTGGCGATCTATTATCACTGGTCTAGGCTACCAACTTTTAAATAATAATTTTGTAAATTTTTGGTAGTAGCTTACGTTTATTTTTCCTAGATTTGATATTCTGTTCATAATTTGGTTAATTTTTTATTTTTTGCTTTGCTTCATTGTATTTTATTTTTGTCATTCTCTTAATCTTTCCAGTTATATTTTGACCATTTAAATATTTCCAATAAATTAATTTCATAAAATTTTGTGTAGGCCCTACAAAAGTAGAAAAAAAAAGTATTTGCATTGAGTAGGGTTTGCGTAAACTTCGCTGCTTTATTTTTCAATAAAAAAATCCACACAGACTGCAGGAGGTCCATGAATGCAGACACACTCACTTCTTTTTTACAGTGTAAGATTAACATTGATACATGCTGTGCAGACTTTAAGCCCCCAAATACAATTCTGCAAAGTGCTAAAAGTTCACGAGTTGATTATAATACAAAACACTGTGCATCGAAAGAATAGTACCTCACGATCACTAAGTTCTTTATATGTAAAGAACAGCATGAGACTATTAGCATGTTTTATATCACACTAATTCAAATGCTAATAGATTTGTATGTGTCAATTCTCGTTTTAAAACTGTATTGTGTATAATTTATTAATATATTTTTTGCGTAAGGATTTTTGGGTATTTGTAACGATTTTTTTGGTCCAGCGTACAGGTTTTTGTCTCAGGAGGTTGACAGGTATGGTCATCTCTCCTGCCTCTTAAAAGGTAAAGGTAGTCCTATTGCAGATAATGCCACAGGGCACTGAAGTGTTACAGACTTCACTATACTTAGTCTCAGTACTATGAGGTTGGGTAGCCGGTTTGCTTCCTCCTTGTATTTGCCTTCACAAACTCAAGGACAAAGTCAGGTACCATTTACAGATAAGCAGACTGGGGCATAAGTATTATTAATAGACTGATATGTTAGTTTGTTAGCATTGCTGACCTCTTTTATTAGTAATTATGTTTTTTAACTAGTCAATTAGAATTATTTTTTTATTATTAAAGTAAACATAATAAACACGCTATTGAAAAATATATGCATGTTGTTTTTTTTAAACATATGCACAGGCCCCCCAAGAGCTCTGGGCCCCTAGGCTTCAGCCTACTTAGCCTAATGGATAATCTGTCCCTGACTGTACGGCTTGAAATAATAAGACAACACCTAACTAAATGTGATGTTGAAAAGTGTGACCACTCTCTAACTTCAATAGTATAGTTTTTGTTTCCAAGTGTCTTTTTTCTGGACACCGATGTCATGAATTTGTGAACCTGCATGTGTTAGTGCCAGCTTGTAATCAACCTCAGCTGTGAGAGCAGGTCTGTTTGTTTCCTTCTGATTTTGCCATTTAAAATCCTATTAATCCTTTAAATAATGGCTCAAAAGAGAAGGTCATGGAGTTCTAGTGCTGGAAGAATCCTTTGAAATCACGGATGATAAAAACTTCAGTACAGAAAAAAGCTCATCTATTACATGTGCAATCGTAAAACATGCTGGTTGTAATAGCAATGATTAGGATTTTTAAAAAAAGGGACAAAAAAAAGCCAGATGAAAAGATGAAAGGCTCACACTGGAGGCAATTCTGAAATTTCCATATCTAATCTTGTGAACACTTCTATCAAGCCATGCATGTTCCTCTAGTCTTAACATCATTAGTGTTGATCAGGGTTGTTGAGTCGGCCAAACAAATTGTCTGACTCCAACTTTTTTTTTTTTACTAGTCATATGGCACAAAATTATTGGCAGTCGTGTACCACTTCACATACCTGGAGTCAACCATCAACAACTAACGATCTCTGAAAACAGAAATTGACTGTCGCATTGGCAAAGCTGCAGCCACATTTGTCTGCATCACAATGCGTGTTTGGGGAAACTCTAAACTCACAACGAAGACTAAAGCTGTAGTATATAATGCCCGCATCACCAGCACACTTCTATATGGCAGCGAGACATGGATAACCTATGCAAAGCAAGAAAAAAGGCTCAATACCTTCCATCTACGGTGTCGACGCCACATCCTCTGATTTTGTGGAAAGACAAAGTAACAAATGTCAAGGTGTTGTCATGTGCTGCCTTTCAAAGCATGAATACACTGCTTAGACAGCGCAGACTAAGCTGGCTTGGCCATGTCCGCTGCATGGAAGATGGTCACATCCCAAAAGATATCTTTAAGGACAACTGGCAGATGGCAAAAGAACAGTTGGGCGACTATAGCTGAGGTTCAAAGATGTGTGCAAGAGAGACATGAGGGCACTGGACATAAATCCAGCAACCTGGGAGGATGAAGCTGCTGACTGCACCAATTAGCTCTCTATGATGCCACCTGATTGGGCGAAAAGAAGCTATCATGGCAAGCAGAAGCGATGAGAAAACGTTGACAGGAACACCAGGAAAAAAAACAGCTGCGGGCTGTCACCTCAGAGGTGCATTTCCATAGTCAGTTATGAGTGAAGGGGGTGAAGGGGCTTTTATTATTATTAGTCATATGACACAAAATTATGCACTTATACAGAGTTATATGCATAAGTGTGGTATATGTGTGAATAAATGCTGCTTTCGTAGATTACATGTTTAACAATTCATTCATTCAATAATACAAAACAAAAACTCAAAAAGTATTTTAAAGTATTATAATTTTTAAAAAATCTAAATTGAGTTGGTTCTTTAAAAAAAAACCCAGGATCTACCTGGGTTTATGTCTCGTAAAATTTGAAGTGGGAGTCATGACATTTTTTATGGACTCTGTCACCACTAAAAAACAACTAACTCCACAGCCCTGCCTGCTATTGATGAATTGGTCTAATTAAATAACTTGCAAAACCATTGTACGACTTTTCGCATGTCAAATAGTTTACTTATACTTTTAAGTGAGTGACTAATTTTGTTAAGCAAATTTCCTACTGTTTATTTTTTAAATATTTATGTCCAACATCCGATTGATTAAGCGGATAGAGCGCTGCACAGTTACCAGGTTCCGGGAATGCAACATGGTAGCGTCATGCCCCAGTCTAGCCAGATGTAACTGAGTACCTGATTTTGCTCTTGTAATAGGGAAAGTAAAGGCAGTAAGGAAGGGAACTGGTCACCCCACTTCATAAAACATCTGGAACTAGTATGATGAAGTTGTTAATACTTCACTCCCCTACGGCGGTATCTGCTATGGGACTGCCCTTACCTGTTATGTTGAAAAATAGCGCCATCAAAGGGTGAAACAAATCAAAATATGTTTGCGTGTGTGAGCGAGCACGTAGAAAAAATGCTTTAAAATATTCTCTCACTTGACTGTGGCTGGAAATGTGGAACTGATGCAAAGAACCAGAAAATAGCAGTGGAACAGGAGTTGAAGAAAAGAGAGCATAATAAGGCAGTTTTTGTTCTGGAACCCCCACACACAGAGGGAGACCTAAAAACACACGGAGAGGGGAATTGGAGACAAAATTAACAAGGAAAATACATGGACAGAACTGATGGCACAAGTCTGGCGTGAGCTGACTGAAGACCTGTGTTCTACTGGCAGCTGACATGTCATGTTAAAGTTGTTTTTTTTTGTTTTTAAAGGCTGACATAATAGCTGCGGGAGTTTTCATTCACTGCTATCTAGCTGGAAGCTTTCATTTGTTGCTGTTACTTCTTCCTTGTTTTCAATTACTTTTTAGTAGACATCCACCAACTTTTCGCACTTGTTTTCTGTAAACTGGCCCAATTATCTGCATATCTTTCTGCGCCTATCTGCTCCACCTCTAGGCGTTATGTCTTGTGTTTCTCTGGACCTTCTCATTCATTTTATTTTTTACAGGCTTTTCTTTAACTTGCAACGTATGTCACCTTCAAATCGTGCAATCGATTTTTCAATCACTTCCAGATGAGCAGTAGCTCTGAAACTTGGCATAGTTGTGTATTCCCTATGACAATACAATAATCAGTCGTAAAAATAATAAAATGAATAACATTAAAATTAATTTAAAAAAAATATTTTTGTATTGTTTCATCAGTGAAATGGGCGATAACTGCAAATAATCTAGGTGTATTCTTTCCAACAAGAAATTTAAACTTCTCCTCCCTCCCCTCCCCCCTCCACACACACACACACACACTCGCACGTGCGTGCACAGACATACATGCAACTGACAACCACATTTAAAAAAATGTAATTTACAACTCTTATCAAAATTTAAAAAAATATATATATATATATATTAACTTTCCGTGTAATATACTGAATAATGAAATCCACCTCCTGTGCTCTGGACTCGTTCATCGCAAACTGATATTGTCATTAGCGGATCGATTACATTTGACTTCAATGTACAAACAACAACAAAATAACACTAAAAAGAAGAAATTTAAAAAAAATTTAAACACAGGCTTTTAATGCACTAAAAAGCCACAAATAATTTTTCACGGAGTCAAAAAATGTAACATGAAATTGACAAAAAGCCTGGGGCACTGATTCTACATGAAATTAACTTCTGCTTTATACTTCATTTTACACTTATGGATAAAATATATGATAAGCGGTTAAGCGCCCCAAGCTTTTTGTCAATTTGATGTTACATTTTTTGACTGCAAGCTATAAACTCTGTGAAAAATTATTTGTGGCTTTTTAGTGCATTAAAAGCCTGTGTTTAAAATATTTTTCATTAAGAGCCAAGGGAAAGAATATGTTTCAAAGCACTCTTAAAACTAAAAGTGACGTGGCTATTATATGCCTCTTAATAAAAGAGCATCTCAAAAAAATCTGGCACACAGCCATAATGCCATGGGAAGTAATTTAACTCTGAAGGGAACCCATGCCATTACTTTATTGATCTGTGTGCCTATTTATTGACTATTAGTCAGGATCTATGGGCGTCAGGAAGACGGAAAGTCAGGAAGGAGAAGACACAAGGGACGAGGTATTTAATTAACTGTTCCTGTTTCCGGAAGATTTTAGATTTTACTCAGGCAACAAAATGAATGCCAGATTTTTTCTTTTCACTGGTGATGGGTTAAAACAAGCTGTAAACATACATTTGTGAGAAAATATATTGTGATATATATTAAAACACCGAGTAGAGCGCTTTTCCTCTCTCGATAAAGTTAACAGGTTCCTGGATCAAAACCAGGTTGCATCACGCTCCAGTCTACTCAGCTGTAAATGGGTAATGTCCTCGAGTTAGGGAAGACAAAGGCATAGAGGATGGGAACTGGTCACCTAGTCTCATAAAAACCTAGACCTAGTAAGGTAAAGTCTCTGACACTTCACTCCCCTACGGCAGTATCTGTTATGAGACTGCCTTTACCTTTAAATTAGCTGAAGAATGTATTGAAGTGTAGCAAATCCTATTTGCATCAAACACTTCTGCCAAGTACCATGTAAATTGTATTAGGAAATAATCAAACGAGCGTACCAGGGGGCCCTTTTCAAAATAATGTATGATATCATGGCCCACTTACTTGAGGTCACTGAGGAGATAAAGCATGAATAGGGCTAGTACTTCCTCAGGCAGAACAACAAAAACAACAACCAAAAAACTAGACTTTCATAAACGGGTGCTTGCGTAGAATAGAAGGATTAAAATGGTATGACAAGGTTACCAACGTGGAACTGATGACAAGAACCAGACAAGAGCCAGTGGAACAAGAGATGAGAAGAAGACGATGGACAGGACACACACTGAGGAAACCTGTTGATAGCATTACAAGGCAGTCCTTGTTCTGGAACCCCCAGGGCAAGAGAGGCAGAGGTAGACCAAGAAGCACATGGAGAAGAGAGCTGGAAACAGAGGTGAAAATGATGAGGAGAACGTGGAAAGAACTTGAGATGATGGCACGTGATAGGAGGACTTGACATATGTTTGTTGAAGGCCTATGCTCCTTTGGGAGTGGAGGGTTATGAATGAATGAATGACTTCCTCAGGCATGCTGTATGAGGTAGCTAATGTGAGGTTGTGTATGGGGCTGGCAACCTCATCACTTAAAACAAAATTGTTCCAAGTGCAATCTCGCTATCATTATCATTTGCTATATTTCTTACCATAATCTTTGTCTTCTCTGTATTTTTTGACCCAATTGCTGTGATCTCTGATCAAGTATTGACATCCTGCCTTGCATGTGGCTACAGTATTTCTTGTATGTTTGATTTCTGGCATTTAACTTAAAACTTTTTTTCTGCCAGCTGTATACCTGGAGGATCTTGTGGTGCAGGTCCATTTAGAGCAGTGCTTCTTAACCAGGGGTGCATGCACCCCCTGGGGGTGCGAGACATACCAGATATTTTATTAGGCGAATCATCATAAACACTCAGAATATATAATGCTCAGAACTCAACTAATGTGTACAAAATAGAGCATTCACAACAATTAGATACCAAAGCTTAGTCACATTTTGTAAACAACATTTTCTCACAACAAAATTTTATATTTTTCTTGCGCGCTAGAAGATAATGGGGTGCGACTATTCTTAATGTCCTTTAAAAGGGGTGCAAGGATCCTTAAGATTTTATAAAGGAGTACGAGATCTCTTAAGATGTTTTAAAAGGGGTACGAGACCCTTAAGATGCTTTAAAAGGGGTACTAGGCTTAATAAGATGTTGTAATCGGGTGTGAGACCTCTAAAAGGTTAAGATGCACTGATTTTGAGGAATCGTGACACGTTTTTTTTTTGCCTGTTCATTTTCTCTTTCTTGTTGCTAAACAATTTTCTATTATTAACCTTGATATGGCCATTTAATTGCTTGCATTTCCATGTTAGATTATTTGTGCTGTTGTAAAGTCCTTATTCTGCCTTTAGCTGTAGATACGATTGTCTCTCTTGCTAAATCGTCATCATATTATCTCTTATTTCTTCTTCTATGTCTTGTTACTTCTTGTATATTTCATGAGCCCTGGCCCCTGGAGTTTGCGGTTTTGATTCCGTTTAAATGTGATTTAATTTCTTTCCTTATCTGACAGATGATTTCTGTTGTTATTCATGCTTTGTGCAGGCAAACTCTTTTTCGTAAAACTTCTCCATGTGTCTCATTCCATTCTGTGTCAGTGGTCGTCTGTATTTGCTTCGTCTGCTAGGTGTTGAAGCACTTGGTACTTTAGAATAAATACTGTGAGCGTAAATGTTTCTTGCGGCCATTGACTTCTGAGATATCCCACATTAAGCTGTTAATCTTTGTTATTCTGTAAGGTTTTATGAGTGAGCACACTAAACTGGGACTGGGCGACAGCCACATTCAGCGATAGGAAATGTGCCAAGATTCTGCCAAACTAAACCTCAAGGTCGGGTTATAGCCAAACCAAGGAATAAGCGTAAAAAAAAAAAAAAAAAATAGGCTTCCATCTCTAGTGCTAAATCAAATTATCTACATCTATACTGTTCTAAGCTGGACTATTATTATCTCAAACACCTCCTCTTTTTTTCGTCATGAAAGTCTCTTACAGAACCCTGCTAACATCCCCCACCCCTCATTAGTTATTCCAAAATTACATAGCACAACTAGCTCGGGAGTTGGCGTAGCTGGCGAGTCCTTTTTAAGGCTTTATGCTAGCAGACATAATGTTGGTCCTTTTCAGGACTTAGACTGCTAACCCGATCAGCGTTGATAGATACTAACAGAGTTGACTTTTTTTTGGGATGGTAAAATGCGCTCTGATATAACCACATAGGTTGAAAGAAACGTGCCTCGCCAGAAGAAGGCAAAAACCGAACCAAAAAAAAAAAAACGTGAATCCAAGTCGGAGTGCGGTTACTTGGCCAAAAGGGAAAGAACTAGCATATGAAAATGATGCGATTTTCCTGACAGCCATATCCGAACAACAGCATGAGTAAGCCAGAATTATTGATTATCAATGAAAGACCAAGATAAGCTTTATTTGTGTGCTCTTCTGCTTGAGGAAATGAGATGAGGTGGTGGCGCATAAATTGTTTTGTTTATGTTTCTTGACTGGCAAATTGTGCTCTGATATAAGCGAAGGGCATCTGTCTACGGCTGACATAGGCGTGTCTCGCCACAAGACAGCAAATACTTCGTTTAATTTCTTTCTTTCTTTAATTCACAAGTGCAGTATGTTTTCAGAAGGACGATCCACAAGTGAGCGTATAGTTCGAGGCAAGCGGCGGGTGGATTTGTTTACAAAATACAAGTGACTGTATAGACCGAAGTTTGGTAGTTAGGGCACTGTGAAGGAAATGAATACAGTAAATCTATATTTACACAGTATCACAAAATGACCGCGCTATTTACTTTACTGTGTTTTACCTGTCTTCTCCATATTGTACATTCCTTTTGTTTCTTCATAGCCCATATTTTTTTTCTCATATTGAACGCATGACCTAGGTTTCATGTTAATTTTGCCTGATCTATCCTGTGTGAGATAACGTAAACAAACCCAGCTGGGAGCAGACAGATGGGTCTGGCATGCTTATGTTTAAATACATACATGAGCGGATTTCTCTTGCGTGTCCAGCCGGGCACCCATACTTCTTGTATTGACAATCGGAAGATAAACACGAAGTTGCCGGCAAGAAAGTTACATAACCTACCTGGTGATGGACACTCGTGTTTGTCAATATTTATAATAACAAATTAAACTGAATTACAGACATCAGTCATCTAAAAGTGAAAGTGGCAATACCTTATTTGGGAGGAGTTTGAAATTACCTGTGTCATGCGGGATTTCACGAGAAAAAAGGGGAGAAGATATCTACTAAAGTCAAACGTTTAAATTTGCTTGGTCTAGACAAAATATATTAACCAGACGACGTTTGATTGGCGACTTTCTCCACATAGGAAACTAGGGGAGCGTGGGCGAAAGGCCCCATATAATGTAGCACATTTTCAGACTACAGCCCTGTGTTCTACTGAGTCAAGACTAGCCAGGACCGAAGAAATATAGGATTTCAGTAAAGAGGATTGGACCAAGTATTGAGGATGTTCTTAAATTAACCAGCAAGAAAACCTCGATTTTATAATACTGGAAACCACAAAGTCCTCAGAACATATAAACAGGATAATAGTGGGATTATCCACCATTTAAGTAATACACGACTACCTGTAAGACGGCTCCAAAACCTGTGGCCCGACATTATTCGGAAGTCTTCCTGTGCCAAACGACTGTAGAAAAATATAACCCGATACGGGCTGAGTTGTGACATACATTTTATGATTTACATTTGACATGTTTAACTTGCTGGCAGTTGTACAAGTTCATATTAGGTTGGCACAACCTCAGCATATGAAAGCGATAGAGCCATGAATCACCACAGCAAGCGCTGGTGACTGGATCATGCCAGTTCTCTCACATGGAATCAAAAGCAGAGGTAGCCCCAGGCTCCAAGTGGAGCAGGGAGTGTATGTTGATGACATCATGGTGTACATATTTATTATATTAACATTTTTTTTTCTATAACCAGCGGCACTCGAGCTATCCAGCCCTTTTGGCCCAATGACACGTCATTGCGAGGCTGGGGAGCCAGTGGACTTTCCTTCCAACCTGGTCAGGAGCTTTGCTCCTTCCCATCCACAGAGGGTTTATCTGCAGGAACCGTTCAGGTTATTCAGTCAAATTCCCAGTCGATGACACTCCTACAAATGCCGGCGCCCGGGCTTGAACCTTGAAAACCTGGTCGCTAGCGCAACATCTTAACCATTACACCAGTGCGGCTCCCAACATTTTAATAAATTTATATGTATATTTAAACATGTGTAAACCAGGCAAAAGTCGTTTTCCACTGCCCAGCAACATTTTTTCCCATCAGATTTCGTGAATTAACGATGATATTTCATCTTATCCCCTGGGTTTATGATTTATGCTCAGGGAGAGTAAATTACTGAGAAAAAAGGGACGGTGGAAGTGACAGTAGGAAGGCGCCTGACTAGTGTCAAGAAACCAATACTCAGCAGAGACATTTGTTTCTTCTAAAGTTTGTGGTACAAGTTGGTGATACCAATTCGTGGTAAAGTTGGCGATACCAGTGTGTGATACCAGTGTTGCAGACTTTTAGATTTTGATAATTGGGCTTGGCTTATATTATGTTTCATTTCATGTATTTTAAATTCATCTGTTCTGTCATCACGGAGTATCTTTCCGCTACAACTTTGGGTTATCTACGTTATTTTATAATTTTCTTATCATGGTTTCTTTCATTAAACTTGTTATTAAAGACTGACAGTGTTTATTTCTTGCTATTATAAGTAGCTGGTATTGAAGTGTTCTATTCTGAACCGACCTTGAAGGTTAATGGTCAAAATGCATACAACATTTGAAACTGGAACTGTAGAACGTTTTCCATTTAACAAGTCTCATTTTGACGACTTATAATCATTTAATCATCACACAACTTTCCATCATGATTTATCAACACCAATATGGTTCACGTTAAAGAACACTTGATATAGCACAGTCTTAGACTTCACAGTTGATCAGACATTACACGTATGTTACCGTTTAATTAACATTCAATATCTTGTAACCAAATGCTTGGTATACTTATTATCTTTATACAGACTTAATCATTCTGCTAATAGTTCTATTAGGGACACTGCTTAAGCTAATATACATCTCAAGAGCTATCCATAGCCTGGCTCTATCAGCCTTTCATATTATAACTGTGTTTCGCATTTCATGACTTACGCTACTAATAAATTATTGCGGTTAATAATACCGACTTATATCTTCGGACTAAATGGTCCTTACACATTATTTATTTATTGCTTTACCAGCTTTACATTACCATAATATAATTTTATAGTTATACACTATCATACGTTAGTGGCCATGCCACATTTTTCAAACACTACCATAAGGCTCGAAGGCCACAAAAAGACTCCGCATAACTAAGTCTAACGTGTCATGCATCGCCACACGCGAACTATTTCATTTTGGTCTAGTGAGGTGTTGCATGGTGCGACCATCTGAATCAAGTTCAAACCAAAATGCTCGCTGACCATGCAACAATCCTCAACAACCAGCTTGATACCTGTCTGTGGATCAAGAGCTTGTGGTCTATGCTAGATGCCTGCTTTTGACAGATTGTGAAGATCCTTGCCTTGACATTAGGAGCGATTACCCCTGCAACTTTTCATGGGACGTGCTCTCACCACAGAAGTCGACAACTGATGGAGCTGTCAGCAAACCAGTCCAACATCTTGCAGGATAAGTGATTTTAATCTGGCCAAAACAAAATAATTCTCACAACCAATTCAGAACACCCTCACAAGTTTTCGATGAGGAGAAATTCTATTTATTTACTCGTGTTCAACCATAATTGATTATTATCTGTTATATGTATTTACAACCTAATAGTTGATTTAATTATTACAGTCAGAAGTGCACACATATAAATCAGTGATCTTAAATATAAATAAAACAGAGCTACTTAAGTAATATTTTACTGAATAATTCAGTTGGGGGCTCAGGAACGAGTTAATATATCTTTCTCTTCATAGAAGGGGCGGGCAGATGCAAAGTTCACAATAACCTTGATAAATTCGGCGTTGTGCTTGATTTCTGAAATATCATATGAAGACTACTTAAAATAGAAGCACCATCCTTCTATTTACAACTCTGCCTAGAGTAATCTTGTATAATTATCCTGCCTAGTATTTTGCTGGGAACTGAGAGAAGAGTGATTCCTCTCCAATTATTGCAGTCTGCAAGATCTCCCTTCTTGGGCAATTTGACAATTATTCCTTTGTTCCACTCTGATGGTGTTGTCCCCGTTTTCCAGACTTGTGCAAATAGTGGTTCTAATAGTTCTGCTGCTAGCTCAGGGTCTGTCTTAAATAGCTCTCTCAGTTCCCAGCAAAATACTAGGCAGGATAATTATACAGAGAATTTCAAAGGCAGTAGACCACAAACTGAGGAAAGAACAAGCAGGATTTAGAAAGAACAGGAGATGTGTAGATCATATATTCACTCTCAGGAACATTATAGAGCAGTGCTCAGAATGGCAAAGACAGCTTTACATTAATTTTATTGATTTTGAAAAGGCTTTCGACAGCATACATAGGGACAGTTTATGGAAAATACTGAGGGCTTATGGAATTCCAAGCTGCATAGTGTCAATCATAAAAAGCCTCTATGCCAACTTTACGTGTAGTGTTGGGCAGAGCAACCTAACCTTTGAGGTGAAGACAGGAGTATGACAGGGATACCCCTTATCAACCACTCTATTTTTAATAGTCATAGACTGGGTGATGCGCCAGACAACAGAGGGCAGTCCAAGAGGAATAAGATGGACAACATTTTCTACATTGGAAGATCTGGAATATGCAGATGACATTGCACTACTAGCACATTCACATCAACACATCCAGGAAAAAACGGATAGACTTAATAAGTTTAGCCAGCAGGTGGGCTTGAATATCAATTTAAAGAAGTCTGAGGTCATGACGCTCAATGTGAGCAACCATGAGCCCATATCAGTAAGGAATCAGCAATTGGTACAGACAGATACCTTCACATACCTAGGAAGCATAGTAACACCAGATGGCGGGGCAGGAAGAGACATCAATGTCAGAATGAATAAGGCAAGAACAGCCTTCTTTAGCCTAAACAACATCTGGAAGTCCTCCCAATACAGCACAAGCACAAAATTAAGATTATATCAGAGCTGTGTGCTTTCTGTGCTTCTCTATGGTGCGGAATGCTGGAGAGTTACAGAGAAGGAAATGTCGAAATTGTCCTCTTTTCACACAACATGCCTAAGAAAAATTTACCAAATCTTTTGGCCAAATACCATCACTAACCAAGATCTGCTTACTCGTAGCAAGCAAGAGGACATGCACACCATCATAGCTGGCAAATGCTGGAGCTGGGTTGGTCATGTCCTCAGAAGAGACCCCGATGCCATCACAAGAACAGCTATGCTTTGGACCCCTGAAGGAAAACGAAAGAGAGGCCGACCAAAAACAACCTGGCGGAGGACTGTGGAGGCTGAGATGCAAAGAATGAACCAGAGTTGGGGCACTGTACGAAGGATGGCCATCGATCGAGCAAAGTGGAATCAATTTGTTGCTGCCCTACAAGACGCCACTAGGCATGATGGCCACTGACTGCTTTGACGGTCGGCAGCTAAGGATCGAAGAAGAAGAGTAATCTTGAGCGAGGGTAGATACCTTTAAAGACCCTCAGTTATTACTCAATTTTGGCCACTGTTGGACCATCACTGAAGAGCAGGGGAGACAACCCATGAAATACAGGTATCTAAAGTCTGACTCTTCTGGCTCAGTCCGGTTAAAACGTTCTAAGCACGTAATATCTCTTCTATTATTTCGCACAGACGAGCAGAGCAGCTTTTACATCAATGCGAATGGACCAGTTCCAATAATCAAGAATCGCCAAATACGTCTGTCTCTCACAGATTGAGACAACAGAAAATGTTTGTGCTGACTTTTACTCATATCGTTCATTATCAACGTTCATTTAAGCTGTTGCAGAGAAGTGAATGTTGTTTTATGATATCTGCAATAGGATCATAACACGTCTAAACATTTTCTAATGATTGCGCTAAATGAAAGTTTGTTCAGCTTTTCTCTATATAAATGTTAAGGATATAGTTCCTTACTGTGTCTACCGTATCTATCACAATCTCCGCATTAAAAGTTGTGTCGCTGTGTGCCGGTATAAGTTACATTACAAATAACGAAAAGCGTACAAAACACATACGGTTTATAGAATGTGTTGAATATGTTATCTCCAGGTTATCCCCACGTATGTCTCTTGTTCGATTTATTTTCTGTTTCTCCTCATGTGAGCATCGCATCTTTTAGTCATTTCCTAACATTACCTACAATCCTGGTACTGGGTTGGATATTTTAATGCCGCAGCTTAAGTCCAGATTAGGCAGCAGCATGTCATCTTATTCGAAGTGACTAGCATGAACCAACTGATGACCTTATGCTCCACCAGGATAAATTAACAAGAAGCAGCATAGGTGTCTAGTAAGTCTGCATATGTTATGTAACAAGCTAACGCGCAAAGAAAATTACGAGGGAAGGTAAAAAAGAATGCCTCCTATTTTTTATGTATGTAAATACTGCATCGGTGTGCAATTTGTAAATTTAGCAGGATTCCTCAAACACTCTTCTGCACTGTATAGCATTACCAACCTGTTTCAGTAACAGGTGGCACCACTGTAACAGTTTAAAAATGGCTGCCAAAGACGTACGGTTAAAACAACGTTATGTCATAGAATTCCTCAGTGCTGAAGGCGAGACCCTAATTCGAATCCAGGAACGTTTGAAGAATGTTTATGGAGATTCAACAATGGATGTTAGCACTGTCCGACATTGGGTACATCGTTGTGACGAAGCTGAAGTAGGTCAATCCTCAATGGCTGACGCAAAGCGGACTGGCCGTCCGTCTACCGCAGTGGCGTAGATTTTTGATAGGGGAATTAAGACTTGGGTTGGTCCCTTCTAAACAGATTAGAATAAGTGATAGCCACAGTGAGAGATAATAATAGAAATAGATTTCCATGAGTGAGATGGTAGAAATTAATAGAGGATGTCCCTGAAATCGAGAATCTTCTCTCTTTCAGCCTATCTTCTACAACAGATCTAGAGGAGTCAGACAGTCTATAAAATATATATTGAATATATATATATATATATATATATATATATATATATATATATATATATATATATATATATATATATATATATATATATATATATATATATATATATATATACCACTCACGTGCACACACACACAAGTGACGACAGTTAGACGCACAGACGTGGAAAAACTATAACAATAATTATAGATATTTTGGGAACGAACTGACCGACACACTGGAATAAGTTCAAGTGAATTTTAATTATCATAATAAAATTCCATCACAACACATAAAATTACATCAAACATATACAAATAGTCATAAAGTCAATGAATTGCTACAAGAATGATAGACCCATTGGTATGATCTTTTCCCTCGATGTATAGCCCACAGTCCTGTTAGAAGAAAAGTGATAGCCCCAAAGAGTCACGGATACATATGCTTTAGTCTAAGATTTCCCTTTAAAGGTATGAACAGACTTTGATACTCTAATCTATCCTAAGGAAAATATTGTTAGCAACAAAAACCTTGCATAAAGAAATTTAAGACAGCAAAATGGGTGCCAAAATACAACAATAAAGGAATCACTCAGTCCTGCATTCACTCTATTCAGTCAGCCGTGATCACTAGCTTGCATTCGTACTTACAGCTTTGGTAGCAACTTCTGGAAAAACAATTTTTAGGACATGCACGTACAGAATCTCCAGGGTTAGTTTTGGCCAAGGGAACCCCAGCTCCACAAAGATAGGTTGAATTCACTACTTCAGGGAACGTTTCCTTGGTTATTCTTATTTTTGGATGTCTGTTTAGGTCACATTAAAATTGTCCAGGCACGAACGTTAACAGCGAGCACAGTGTCAATAGCTTAGGTTTCTAGTAACGAGGAATGTCAGGTCGGTGCCTTCTCTCAGTATAGGACTTTATTTGGTCACACCACACTTAGTCAGAACTCCGTTGGAATGTTACTGATAGTAATATTTTACTTGCCACAAGGGCTGAAATGTACTCGAGTTTTTTCTCAGGAAGAATTAAATCTGGCTCAATGGGCCCGTTACTTCATTTAATCTTAAAGTTCATGTAATGGGTACTCTGTCGTTCTGGATGCCAACGCAATGCCAGACAGGTTTTACTATATACACCCAAGTCTTTAAGAAAAAAATGTTTTTGTTCATGTTTTTGTTCTTCACAGATGTTTCTCAGTACTAAAACCGTTGGTAAAGTTGGGCTACCCCAGTTTCACTGAATAAAGAGAAAACAACATATAAAATACTTATACATACTATTCCTCATTTATAACTTACATTATAAACTGCAAGCGTAGAGCTTGTCTTATCATTTAACTCCCGTGTAATAAGTTATATTCATAAAATCAATCATCATGAATTAGAAATACATACGTATTTCATCAATACTCAATGATGAATCAGTGCAGTTATAAGTTAGTTTAAAATATTCTTGACTAATTACTAGCATTTTAATAAAATTTATTTATAGCTGCATGAGTTTAAGCTAGAAATCATAATTTATTTTGCTATCCACTGAAACACGTCAGCTAGAGAATATAACAGCCTTACAATTTAATTACTTCTGCACAGAAATCTAACTAGTAAAATGAAATAAGCGGTTATCAATGAATCACTCAATACTACTAGATATATATATAATATTTACCTACACACTGAACTACAGACTAACACCATGAACTAAAATCATTCAATATAAGGGTATTCCAGAACTCGGCAAAAATGTCGAGAAACTAGGACTTCGCAATACACAAGAGATTTCCTAACACTAGCGATCTGTCTACTGCAACTGGAGGATGACTGAATGAAATCAAGTCCAAACTGCGGGGTAGATATATGAAACAGACAAAGGATCCCACGATATTATGAAAACCCGAAATAGCGCCGGTCTCTCTCTCACCCTCTCTCTCTTAACACTTCACATTAACTTAGACGCTGGCCATAACTGCCAAAAGTGCGTCTTCACACCTTCTATGACATGTCTCATTTCTGAGCGATGCAGATTGGCGTCTTCCACACCTCACGCCAAGAATCTAGCGGAAGAAAAACTCGTGTCAGATGAAAATGTAGACACATGTCTGCTCTCTATGTCTGACGAGACGAATTCTCAAACTATTTCGTTCACATCCAGGGACTGACATCTTACGCAATAAAATGCGTTACTAGTATGAGAAAAGAAAAGGCAAAGTCAGAATGTGAAAGTTTATTTTGTCGCAAACGAACGAATGCGGAAAACAGGAAAAGGATAAAAGAGCGATAATGAAGTAGAGGACACGGGTAGAAAAGAATATAAAAAATTTATTGATCATAAATCTCTATGCGACACGCAGTGACTCCACACAACATTCATCGAGTTGATGGCATCATTCGTGGTGACCGTCGGGTAACACTGGATGAACTTTCTTCCATGTTGTCCATTAGTAAAGGCAGTGTCCAGAACATCATTAAAGACCTGGGTTATTCAAAAGTTTGGCACGGTGGGTACCCAGAATGTTGACAGACAGACATAAAGAAACAAGGAAAACCATAGCCATCAACCTCCTGCACCGTTACGAAACTGAAGAAGAGTTTTTATCTAAGAAGAGTTTTTATCGAATATTGTGACAGGTGATGAGACTTGGGTTCATTTTTTTGAACCAGAATCCAAGAGGCAGTCAATGGAATGGCATCACACAACATCACCGACAAGAAAGAAGTTCAAAAGTTCACCATCTGTAGGGAAAGTTATGGCCTCCGTGTTTTGGGATGAGAAGGGTGTGATTCTTCTCGACTTTTTGGAACAGGGAAACAAGGTGAATGCAGACCGTTACATTGAAACTTTGAAGAAGCTTAGAGGTCGTCTTCGGCGACTTTACCCATTAAAAGATCAGAGAACTGCACTACTGTTGCACGATAATGCCACGCCACACACCGCTAAACTCACCATTGATGCGATTGCAGAATTTGGCTGGACATTATTACCACATCCCCATTACAGTCCCGATCTTGCACCTTCTGACTTCCATCTGTTCGGACCACTGAAAGAAGATCTTCGCGGACATCACTTTGAGGACACCGAGACCCTTAAACTGCGCCATACGCCAGTGGTTTAGGAAAAAGGACACAAATTTTTACCGTGCGGGGATACATGCCCTTGTGAGAAGATGGACAAAAACTGTAACAAATAACGGAGACTACATTGAGAAATAAATTTTTGAAGTTCAGACTTGGGGATACATTTCAATGTGAATTTTATCTGTTTTCTTGCCTATTGAATGAAATACAAAATTACGAGGCATTACTTTTTGACCGTCCCTCGTATATGCATAGATTAGAACAATTCTGGACATAGTTCAGAACGAGGAACTCCAATGGCACAGAACACCTTTCAAGATAAGAACATTTAGAAGATACCGTGATGTCAAAAATAATTGACGGAAACAAACGAACGAACGAACTTTATTTTCGAAGGGTTAAGAATTGGGCGCGCAGGCCCGTCTAACATTCTGCCCTTCCACTCATTTATCTTGCATACTATATCCTTTCATTCCCACATGTTACTTTAAGCATTAATTTAAAGGCATGCAACATTATAAAGTTAACAGCATTCATTTACAGTTTGCAATCATAATAAAAAAATGAGTAGGTTTTTTTTAAACAAACAAGATAGTAGTTGGGAAACAAAAGTAAGAATAAAATAAAAAAAACAAAAGAATAAATACAAATAAATAATTCTGTATACCGACACTCACTCATGTGGTCAAACCGTCTACAATTAATCTGTATTTTTGAATGTGTCATCAATCATCAATACAAAATTTACATAAATACATTCTCGCTTATATCCATAAATTCTTGGTGGAAAATGAAATAATAATAATAACAATTTATTATGCACTTCTGTGGCAGGTAAAGTCTTTAAGCAGTTTAAAAAAAAAGAATTATGTAATATTTGCTTATTCTCATAAACATCATCCCATTTAAGCAAACGAAAACATTGATTTCTAAAGTACAGTGGTATGCGGGTAAAGTCTCACGACTTACATTTCTAAAGTACAGTGGTATGCTGGTACATTTTCACATACATTACATTATATAATAATATTTTAAAATGAATATAATAATATAATAATATTACATGGATATAAAACAAATTATTCACAAAAAACGAGCGGAAGAGGAAAAGAAATGTTGACCTATGGATAAGATGTTGACAGGCAAATGCTGTTTCTATGTAGGTCGATAATCAGTGTTGAGGAAGTGTTTGAAAAGTGCTTTGTTAAATGAATATTGTGTAGGTAGGCTTTTTAGGTGGTGTGGAAGGCTGTTTCATAAGTAGGCTCCAGAGTAAGCTAGACTCTTTTTGAACAGGTCGATCCTAGAGAGAACGAACGAACGAACTTTATTTTCAAAGGGTTGAGAATTGGGCTCACAGGCCCGTCTGACATTCTGACTGGAAATCCCCCCTCCCCATTTGTCCCCCCTTTCCCACTGTCAGATTTATATCCCTTCCTAGCCAAAAGGACAGCAGTGACAGACGACAAAGATAGAAGATACTGAACAACATTACCACGTAGTGCAGACAAGCGTGGACAACTGACATAGTACCAAGTGGGGAATACCGCAATACTCGTCTACAGTCTCCATCACGGCATGACACCTGATGTTTTGTGGTAACTCAGTGCGTCAAGGGTTGTGCACGGAGGCTGGTCCTTGCAGAAAGAAGATGGACGGGTTGCGGGCGAGTGACACGATTGCAGATTATATATGAGCGAGGATACGCGTTCCGAGTGAATTTGTACGCAGAGATGAAGTAGGCGGAACAGAGTATATACGACCCGGATGTACAAGCCATTCTGCGTATTTAACAAGATTCCGGCCGATAAACGGGTTGTATTAGTCTCAATTATTTTCCTTCATAAAAATACACGAGTTTTATCAGAAGCAGATATAGCAAAAAGAAGGAAGCAGAGCACCCAGGCCACCAGAAGAACAATGAAAACTGCCAGCTTAACAGAAGTGAACAAGTGGTTATCTTTGGACTCCGCACTGGCCACAACAGATTGAGCTACCATCTATTCAACAAGCTAAAGATAAGAACTGCCAATGAGTGTAGCTGTGGCACCGATAAAATGACAGCTGAACATTTGCCGCAAAAGTGCCCAACATATGAATAACATAGAAAGCATATATGGCCGTCACTAGTACCACTCCTGGACAAACTCTACGGAGATACCAATAACCTCAGACTGATCATAGCTTTTTAAAAACTTTGTCAAGTTGACGCCCGAAAGCGTACAAAGAAAATTTATTTTTTACGTTCCTGTTGATGTTTATCTGTCCCCGACGAAGGCCGTGTGGCCACAACGTTGGTAATTTTCTTTGTCCTGTGTCCATGTAAGACGTAATATTCTTTTTACCTACCATCTAACTGCAGTCCTTATTTTTGTTTAAATATATGGGAAACACATCGCAGATATTTGTGTGTGTGTGTGTGTGTGTGTGTGCAGAGCGGACTCTGTTGCGGATGAGTGTATTATAGAGGAAGTGTGGAGGAATGTTGAAAATGTATGTGTGTGGTGACAAGAGACAGGGTACATCTGGAACAGGTAGGGTCTTGTAATAGTCTTGTAGCACTCAGCAATCTTGACGTTGCTTAAAAAAAAAAAGCCTGGAACACGTTCAACACAACATATTTATTATACACATAACAACGTGTTCAAAACTGGAAATCCCCCCTTCCCATTTGTCCCCCCTTTCCCACTGTCAGATTTATATCCCTTCCTAGCCAAAAGGACAGCAGTGAAAAATTGTGAGCCATAAAATATGTTCTGTACTCTCTGACATTTCTAATAATCGCATTAAAAAATTTCTTACAGAAGCAGCTTAGCAGCACAATCATCATTACAGCTCGGATTCGGTGTTTCTATAATATTTCTTTTTATGGGCATGCGTCTAATCATGACTACAAAGAAGCATAAAAAGAAATTAATGAGATTTTTTAAATTCAGTTACACAGAAGAGTGAATGGTGATGGGAATTTCTGAGCGAATATAAATAAAGGGGTGTCACAGGCTGTGCCAAGACACAGGATACACGACAGAGTGAGAGGGAAACGGCAGAATGAGAAACTGAGAATGAACATCAAAATACTGCTTTATGTTACTACAATGTCCAGAAGGAAAGCGAAAGCAAGGACGGCCAAATGGCACCTGACGAAGAACCATTGAAGCGGAGATGCTGTCGACCGAGCAAAGTGGAAACGGTTTGTTGCTGTCCTACAAAACGCCATAAGGCGTGATGACCACCGATTGCTTTGTCATTTATGTGACAAAACGTCTGAACATGCTATTTTGTGTGATCTCTCACACCTTCAGCCCTCCGGCAGAATCCTTTCTTTTTCTTCATTTTTCTCATCGCTTTTATTTGGCGTAAATCATGCCCTTTCATTCGTTATTTTCACTATTTTTCTCTATGCTGGACATAGCATGGTGAAGTCTTTAACACGCCACTCCCCTATGGCAGTATTTGCTACGGGAGTAATGCGTATCTTATTGTTTACCACTCCTCAGACCACCCGCTTATCGCTTTGAATCCGTCTGACCACCTGTGGAAACGTGTCGGTCAAACATTTGACCCCATTGGAAAGCTGTTGATCATGTTGACACAAGCTTGTATTGTGCGTATGATGAAAGAAGACAACACTGTCTGACCAGACATCTGTCTGGCGGAGGCACGCAGATAAAAGGGATAATTAGATAATCTATCGGGATAGATATCTGGGCGGAAGTCATAACGTCAGAAAACACACGGTCACAATATTGTGATAGACAGAGGTGTGCCTTAAGTCTTATGTAACGAAATGACATCACTGTTGTAAGAGGCCACGCGTGTATATTAAATTTAATATTTTCAAATACGCGTGGGATGAGTAATGATAAACTTCCCAACCCAAACAGTGCTAGATAGATTTGATTGGTTGGCCAGAATCTACAATGAATTGATTAGAATATTCAGCAGGAAACACAGCTGGGATTTGAAACCAAGGATTGTGAGATATACTGTAGAAATCAGACACACAGACAGACAGCATCGCAGCGTCAACTAAACACCTCCTCCAAGCCAGAGGAAAGAGGATAGGACTTATCATTCCACAACTATAAGTACCAATTGGGCAACTTTGGAATTTACAAGTACACCCGCCATTTTAATACAAGACTGGAAACTTGGGAATTTTATCACAAGGAGTCAGAGAGGAATTTTAACAAAAGTTTTCCAAGGCAGGATTCATAGAACACCAGCCGTCAGAGGAATTAACTCATATTTCCCAGACCAAGTCATAAGAGGAATTATACAAACAGTTTTCCCAGGCCAGGAATTCACAGAACACCAGCCGTCAAAGGAATAAACTCATATTTCCAGACCTAAGTGATTCGAACAGCACCTAACTAAAGGGCTGCGTGTCCATTCTAAATCTGTGCCAGGAGAAGTGTGGATTCCCAAAATTTTGGGGTAAGTGTAAACAATTTATTTACTAATGTAAATTCTATAGGTTTCTTGCTAAAGTGGTTATATATGAGGCTGGCAACCTCACCATACGAAAATAGTATATGCATGAACCACTACTGCAAGAGCTGGTGATTGTTTCTGACTAGTCGTGCGGGAAACCCGACAGCAGAGCGACCCCAGACCCCGACGGGAGTAACGACGAGTAATGAGTGATGATTACATCACATGTGCCTAAAGTGTATAGAATCATTTTGTGAGATTTATATACCGTTTTTACTTGTAATTCAGGCAGATCATTATTCACGCCCTCCAGACGCAATTTCCTAGTTGGCACCCAGAAGGATATTGGTGAATTTTCATCATATTCCCTGTTAAATTGTGTGCTCGGGAATTTAATTCTTCTGAGAGGTTATCATTGGTGGGTCGAGCGCATGACAATGGGCTTGTTAGTTTGCGGAGAACAAATGTACTCAGCAGAAGGCATTTGTTTCTGTCTATTTGTCACAGTTCGTGGTTACAAGACATCCGACTTAAGTACTGAAGTTCCTACGCCACTAGTGTGAGAGAAGAGTATCACCAGCAACCGCCTACAGTGGACGAATTATGTGGAGAAGTGTACTCATCATCAAACAGAAGTGACGGAAACCACGGCTGCAGGACTCATCTGGAGCTAAGTTGTGTGAAACAGGCTACAGCAAAAATACGGACATTATTAACGCCCTACCTAAACCTCAGTGAGGAAACCTTAATTTCAATTTTCACCCAATTTTCCATATTTATTTTCCCATGTTAAAAACGAATTGACTATTAAATTTGTTGCATGTTATTTTAAACTAAACAATAATATTTGATTCAGTTTATATGTACAAATGCAAAAGTATGAGCCAGTCTTTCTTGATAAATACCTATATATAAATATAGAGCTATTACTTATAAGAGGGCATTCATTGGATTACTCCAACTGGGGGCTTGAACGGGCCAGAACCATTGCATAAACCCTTCACAAAAGGCGTTTGGCCAGATAATAAGTTAACAAATTTGCTCAGCCCTTAAGCAGCGTTTTGTTTTTGACTTCTGGGAATATCTTGTGAAGGCTCCCCTAAGGTAGAAACGCCATTCATCTTCTACCTACATATTTGCCAAGAGTAATCTTGCGCGAAGATAGATACCTTGGACGACCTACTTTTAAATACGCTTGCGTTGTGACCATTAGTGGACCACTACTGCAAAGCAAGGGGAGGCAATCCCGTGATAATTTAGCGGCCAAGGACCAAAGAAGAAGTTACAATTATGGCCCCTGATTCGTGTTGTCTAGAGATACTTGTGAAACGAGTAATAACGTCAGATTTTAGCGTCTATACAGCGAAATTCTTCTGAATCTGGCAGCTGTAACAGATCCACAATGAATGATATTTTCGGTGATTCAAATATATTCAGCACCATACTAGAAAATACATGGCTCCTGATACTGCACACATTCAAATATAAAACATTCCATAGGCAAGTCTAAACTCTCCATTTGGATCAACACAAGACGCATCAACTGGTGCCAGGTACACCCAGCAAGTTAGTATTTCACAAAATACGTGTTCAAACTCCAAGTGCAAGCTCATTCCACAGGCAAGCACAAATCTACATATCCTTCTGCCTGTCCAGCATCATCTTTCCAATTTACGTTCACTGCTACTCCAAAGGAACACATGCCTATTTTACATCACACGTTAAAGATGGAACTCTTTCTGTCTCCAATATATAAAATACAATACACGTCACATTCCAACAACTGTGCATACATCTCACTCTCAATGCATTTCAATGCACAACGTCAAATAATCTGGACCAAGTCACGATTTGCTCACGTCATCTACACAGTTCTCTACAGTTACCGGTACTATTAATTATTCACTAAAATGGCAAAAGACGAAGGGGCATGAAAAATACAAACTTACACACAGAGGAATGACCGATTCCTAAACACTGACCAAAAGAAGGATGAAAATTACGTAAAGAGGATTCTAACCACCTTCCCCTAAAACCATTTCGTTCGCCGTTAATGACATCTCTCACAAAAGAGGCGGGCTGTCTTAAAGTTCTCTAATATACTGAAGCACATTAAAAACGCACCACTATTATATATACTGATGCCGAGAAGCTGAAAAAAAAAAGGTGTGGGAATGGATTTTCCCCGTGTTTGTCATGAGGTAGAGAGCGGAATGGCTGCTGGAATGGAAAGTGCATGATTCAACCCACGGGTTTGTGTACAGACCACATGAAAACAATGAAAGTTACACGTGCAACACGATTCCCAACAGCTATGACCCTGAAAATGTGTACGCGTTGTGGCAGTATACTCGGTATAAAAAGGCCGTTGAGACAAAACACCCAGTACATGTGTTTGAAATGCCACGACTATCTGAAAACGACCGCCAACGATCCATTGGTATGTTGGAGACCGGAATGAGCTCGCGGGCCATTGCCAGAAGGATGAATTGCCACCACAGCACTATTGTACGTCTCAATGAACGTTACGGAACCACTGGCAGTGCCCGGGATAGACTTCGGAGTGGCCAACCACGAGTTACTACCCCTGCGCAAGATCGTCATATTGTGCTGAGTCACCTAAGGAATCGTTCTCTCCCGGCAAGGCAAACAGCAAGAGCAATAGTGGGTAGACGTGGGCAAGTCTCTCAAATAACAGTCATACGACGACTCAGAGATACAGGCCTTACTGCAAGACGACCTTATGTTGGGCCAAACTTGACTCACAAACATCGTCAGTAGCGCCTGCAATGGGCAGAGCAACATGTCAGATGGACTAGACTGCAGTGGAATGCTGTCCTATTCACAGACGAGAGCAGATTCAACATATCCTTTGCTGATGGACGTATGCGGATTTGGCGACGGTGTGGAGAGCGCTTTGCAGATTGCTGTGTTCGTCAGCACAACCGATTTGGAGGTGGCAGTATTCACATTTGGGGAGGATTCAGTTTTCACCATCGCTTGCCTCTTCACGTCTTCCGTGGAAATGTTAATGCTGTGACATATCGAGATGAGGTTCTGGATGCATTGGTTGCTCCTGCGTTCACAAATTATCCAGACTTGCAGCTTCTCCAGCAGGATAATGCACGTGCGCACACCGCATGCATTACGCAGCAATATCTACAGCAGCAGAACATTGTGACGATTGATTGGCCTGCCCTATCACCAGACATGTCCCCTATAGAACATCTGTGGGACGAGCTTGGACGCAGAGTCTACAGGCAAGGTTTTCCAGCTAATCTGCAACAGCTCAAAGCTGCTCTTAAACGTGAATGGGACTTGATTCCCCGGAATTTCCTTCAGTGACTTGTGCATTCCATGCGGAGCCGCTGCCAAGCTTGTTTGCAAGCACACGGTGGACATACCAGATACTGAGGATAGTGTGAATGAATTTTTTTTTATTGGTTGCATTTTTGGTTTTCTCCCTTGCCTGCACAGAGTGCAATGAATTTCATAACAATCAAATGTACAAATTAATGACCAGCATGGATTCATAGAAAAATGAATAAAGATTCCAAATATGTAAACTTGTAAACACTTATATTTACATTTCACTCTGTTCCTGGATTATACAGGTGGTGCGTTTTTAATGTGCTTCAGTATACAATAACTTGTTGGTTTAGTCTTCCTTGTCTGTGACTGTTAGGTAACCAGTCATCTAAACAATTATTGTTATTGTAGTTCAGAATCAACATCATGGCACTTTGGGCAAACCGGTAGGTGCTCAGTCTCCCTCAGTAAATGTCGAAGGGTATAAATGCTGATTGTTCTTGTAGCGCGCTGGTTCTTCTAGCAGTGCTTTGTCTAGCGTTTTTACGCAATCTGTGCGGGACTATTGCAGTCATGTCGGCGTGTAGGACACTCGAAGGCCTTTTTGCGTTGCTGTGTCTGGTGATCCTCCTCTTCACACAGTGTAGGTGATCGCTTTCCAATGCCCCGTCTACATCCCAACGTATAAAGGTGGTGGCAGCACCAGATCTGACACCATCAGTATCCCCTAGTTTAGCGGGCAAGCTAAACAATACAAAACACATAAGGAAGGGAAACCCCGAGGCGTGACAGACTACTTAATTAAACACGAAAACTCGCGTAGCAAAAGGGAACAGTTACGGAAAAAAGAGGAGGGAAATTAATATTTACATGGCGGGGAGGGGGGGAGAGAAAGAAAACTGCGCAGCCATAAAAGTGAGCAATTAAACTGTAATTTTAACGTCAGTATTATAGTTAGCCAGTATACCGTTATGATAAATTTTTGCTGAATTACACAGGAGATAATTATGATAAGTAGGGTTTCTGGCAAAACTCCCATAGCTCCGAGCACTCGTTACCATCGCAGGTCGCCTATTGTCCACTTCATCCATAGGAACTGTGGGGTAAAGTGTTAAGGAAGAAACCAGGTGTTGGATCTTTTGCCACACTCTTGCCCAGTAGCTGAATCTCAGTTCTTTGATAAATGCCCACCTACCAAGATGATGACAACTGGCTAAAAGCGCAGAAAGATTATCGATTTCGTGGCACTGCAACGCGTCAACAAGTTATGAATGTAACACTAGGTGATCATTAACTATTCATGTTGTTGTAAGAGACAGCTTCCGGCCCCGTTATGACAGTTACCAGGGCTGCTACCCGGAATTAAACCGCCACCTTAGATCCAGGATGAGGAAGATGCAAATAAACCATCCAGTTTGATGCACTCACTGGGAAAATAGCATATTTGGTCTTTTTTTACCATTTGAACTATAGGTCACAAAAGAAAAATAAGTCAAAAAAAAACAAGCAAACCGAACAACAAAAAAAACACAAACACTTCCTTCTAACCAACAAATCCATGTACATGGTAGATCGTTCGCCCTACATAAAAATGGTACGGTGGTATGCCCTTGTGTTAGCGGGCAAGCTGTTTACAAAACACATAGCTGTGGGAAACCCAGAGGCGTGCACCTTTCGGTCGCGTAGCACATCCGACAGTTCTGAAAAAAGGCATTTTTTAGGACTGCGCAGGTGAGCAATTAAACTGCCTTTTAACCCCAGATTTATTGCGGAGATAATGAATAGGGAAAACTCTTAGCTCCGGCACTCGTTACCATCGCAGTCGCCTTAGTCTAGGAACTGTGGGGAAAGTGTTAAGGAAGAAACCAGAGTGGATGAAAACACCCACCTACCAAGATGATGACAACTGGCTGCAGCCAGAGTGGATGAAAAACACACCTACTGATGACAGACTGTTTCCAGGACCACCACGTGGAGGTGTGAGCACGGTCAACAAGTTATGACACTAGGTGCTTAACTGTAAGAGACAGCTTCGCTGGTCCTGACAGCCAGGCAGTCAAACCGCTATGATCCAGGATGAGGAAGTGCAAAAGACTGCGGCACTCTCTATTGCGACGTCTATAGACAAAAGAATAAGTCCCAACAACACAAACTAATACGACAGCCTTAACTTTCGCAAAAAAAAAAAAAAAAAAAAAACGTTGTAAAATTAGGCATAATTGTAATACAATTTCTTTACACGATACGTCCACGTCGACAAACAAGATAACTAACATTTTACACGATCAGTTCACGTCGGCAAACAAGATAACCAACATTTTAGACGATACGTCCACGTCGACAAACAAGATAACCAACATTTTAGACGATACGTCCACGTCGACAAACAAGATAACTAACTAACGCCAAGTTGTCTCATTGGAGTTACATCATCATAACTTTCCTTTGTGCTTTTTTACAAAGCATGGAGCCACCATTGCAGCTGGCCCCCTTGCAGTAAACCTACACCAAACATTCACATGCCCTTGCAGCAGTGGTTTCTGTAGTAACTTATCTTACATGATGAGGTTGCCAGCCCCCATGCACAACCTTGTACAAGACATGCCTGACGGTGCTGTAGCTCTAATCTTTCTTTGTCTCTTCAGATACCCCCAGGAACTTGATGGGGCATCAGAGTTACACGTTCCAAACTATAACCAGACATAACATCCTCCATGGACAACAGCTGATGATCGACTGTAGTTCTTTCAATTTCTGTCTGTACCTCAGCTCAGTTTACAACAGCACTTTTCACAAGCGGGGATTTACAATCCTCATATTCATATTATTGTTATTATTTGCCCTGTGATCAATCTTTGGCTCACGGCATTCATGAACAGGAATAATGCTGAAGCTTTCTGGCTCCATGCACTTGTACTGTTTTTCATTACTGGATCAAAGATGCCAATAATTAGGAGAATGGGATGTGAGATAACAGAGATGGCGTTGTCAAAAAGTTGGTAGAATAAAAGAAAATCAGGAGGATTGCAGTAAAACAGTGTTAAACGTTGAGTTTAAAGAAAAAAAGGGCAATCCGCCTTACTAGGACAAAGATTCTTTACCTACGCTAGGACCATAATTCCTTCCTGTGATGACATAATTGTCTACAAGCAGATGACGAACATCGCCTCTTTCATGGTTCTGATTTATGAATAATTTTCCTGCTTTTTACTGAGTTTTTTTTTTTTTGGTCTCTGCATTGACAGCATTGTCACTTTCTTAAACTTTTTTTTTTTGGTCATCTGATACATTTAATTTCGCGTTGTATTGCTTCTAACGCAATGTCTTTTACACTTGGACATGCGCCCTAATATAACCGACGGAACCTGTTTACAGACGCCTGTCTAAATGAGGCAAAACTCCTAATAAAATGTAAAAAATAAATAAATAAATTCGCATTTTTTCGCTTCCTCCGCCATAAAATTATTCTAAATAACCTATTTTGATACACACGATACTGAGGATAAAACTGAAAATTACGCGGACACAAAAGAAAATCGGTGAGAATTTTAAAAGAGCATTAATAAAGAAGCTATCTAGACCAAAAACAGTGTTATGTCTTTTTATATGGCCAAAATATTTTAGCTGTCTAATTTTGATCTTCGTTAATCATCTTTTCATTCCTAGGTTTTCTAGGACTTATTTATTTGTTTTCTTCTCTTTCCATGAGATGTGCCCCATTCTTCTATATATCCACATCTTGACAGCCCCAATACAGTGTACTTTCTTCCAACTGCTTGTTCATTTTTCAAGTTTCTACAGTAATGAAGATTATATGTAACATTTGATGATTCTCCGTTCTCATTTGTGAGTTAATTGGTTAAAATGTCAGTATTTGTCTCACGTTGTTGAATGTAGCTTTGGCTATTCCTATTGTTTTCTTGATTTCTATTTCATATCTGCCATCTTTTGCTATTATATAATCAAGAAAGGAGAAACTCTTGACTTGTTCCAGGATTTTCCCATTTATTCTTATCTTTAATTTTGGCTTAACGTCTATTTTGCCAATTATCATAGTTTTTGCTGTCTCAAAGCTAATGCCGAGTCCATAATCACACGACTTATGCTGTTTACTCTAGAAGTTTGCGCTTTAAAAAAACATAGAACAGACAAATAATACATGAAATCATTCAGACAGACAAGATCATTCATTATTTTCGTTTTTGGCTCCCCACGGAGCACAAAGCCACCAATGCAGGGGTCCACCCTAATAAGAAGCTTACACCAAAGAATTCATGTGCTCTTGACCTGATGGTTTCTGTAGCAATTAACTTGAAATAACGAGGTTACCAGTTCAATAAACAACCTCATATTAGTCTGCTATTACGACATGCTTGAGAGAACAAAGTCAGTAGTTCTATTCTGTCTCCCAGAGACCTCCAAGCACTGCACTGATTGACAGACAAGATAAAGGTGGAAAACTAATGTCACCCGCCCATTTGTCCATATGATATACAACAAAACCTTTTATAATGCCTTGAAGTAAATTTCTAACATGTTCCTCACGTGCCTAACAAATAACAAAACATGTGACAACGGTAATGGGTTGGCCTCTCATTGATTTGGATAACAAAACAACCAGCATGAAATCAGATTTCATGTGGACCGAGACCCTGATTGAAATTAGTGAAGCGCTTTTAAGTCTTTCTTGTCTTAAATTGTTGACGTTTGAAAGCTGTCAATCAATCTCTAAATACGACAGTTCAAACAGATCCTTCAAAACATGTTTCGCCAGGGAGAAATCATATTAAGAGCTACTGCTGACAGCCTTGGGGTTATTCACACTGGGTAAGCTTTGTTGTATTCATTTATCAATCAATCCAATATCCTTTAGCTCCCCGAGGAGCATAGGCCTTCAACAAACATATGCCAAGTCTTCCCGTCCTGTGCCATCCGCTCAAGTTCTTTCCATGTTTTCCTCATCATTTTCACCTTTGTATCCAGCTCTCTTCTCCATGTGTTTTTTTTTGGCTACCTCTGCCTCTCTTTCCCTGTGGATTCCAGAACAAGGACAACCTTGTAATGCTATCAATAGGTCTCCTCAATGTGTGTTCTATCCATCGCCAGCGTCTTCTTCTCAACTGTTGTTCCACTGGCACTTGTCTGGTTCTTGTCATCAATTCCACATTTGCGACTTTGTCATACCATTTCAGTCCTTCTATTCTATACAAGCACCCGTTTATAAAAGTCTGTAGCTTTTTGGTTGCTGTTTTATGCCGTCTTATATATATTGCTGAAGACATCTTCTTTGTCTTCCTGCTCCTATGGAGTATGGACCTGCAAACAGTTCAAGTCATAACTTCATATCTTGTGCCTTCTGTTAACATTCTTTCCATGCCCTTTTGTAATGCTTTTATCTATGGTATGTATTCATCTTGTTAGCTTCTACTTGATTTCATGATCTGTTTACTTTTCTATGCTTTGACTTCTAAATTCCTGTGCCATCCATTTAAAGTGTTTCCATGTCTTTGTGACGTATAATGGAAATATAGCCTACAGTAATCTGACAGCCCTGAAATCCAGTTAGCGTTCTATGATTTGCCAGTAAAAGTAAAGCCATTTTCTGCCTGCATTACTCACTTTTAATCCACGCCTCTTTTTCCTTGAGACGTAAACAAATGAAGTCATTTACTTACTTCCGCGACCTGCCAGTCATAACAGGGAGCGAATCTGGTTTGTTTACCTGAGTTTCTCACGCGAGCTGATCTGTCAATCATCGGATATCAGACAGATCGCACGTGGGAAAACACCGGACCTTTTGAAGTGAGACGCTTGGGCAGAAATATTTTCCCGAGGACCCTTTGATGTTCGTACACTCAGGGGGAGTTAATCTTTGATCTCCAGAAACGGGCTAAATCTACGAAACCCGTTACACGGTTTTATGTCTCTGTTGTCGATTAGCATCGCTCGACAGAGCGACCGTGAAAGCCTTTTATCTGGGGAACGTAGTTTCCTGATTTTCTGCTATGCACTGTAATGTGAAAATTAGCATCCTCTAGAGATCATAATACCATGAATGTATTAAAATGTGTCTTCCCAAACCAGTTATCAGTTGTCGCTCAGAATTTTGGATAGTCTAAACACGTAGTCTAGAGCCATTGTGGAAGATGTGTTAATAGCTTTCGTGGGGATTTCATTTCTGATTTGTGGTAATAGAAATTTGTACTTAAGCGTGATTTAATGTGTTAAGTTTTACCATTATAATTCACTGTGATTTCCTAGCGTTAAAAGTAGTGAAATAAAATAACGCGTAGCTATTTTTATACCAGTTGTTCAGTTTATGTAATTTCCATCACCTGCTTTCTCACACAAGATACGGTTTAGCTGATTGATTAATACACTAGGCGTGACTGATAGTGGACCATAGAATTCACGTTATATTTCATTTTGTGTAATTTTAGTAAGGGACTGTTATTTAATACCATACAACGACCCACAGACGCCGACAATCTAATAGCTATTAATGACAGGCGATAATTGTTAAGTGCGCGTAGGGATAATTAAATAATAATTGACATTGTGCGATGATCGTGACCGGGGCAGGAGGGGAAAGGCTGCATACCTCAACCAAACCTGCACCCGCTAAGCGATGCGCGATAGGATAGGCTAAAGACACAGTGTGCCTTTTAACTTTAATCAGGACTGACGGAGAGGATAAGAGATTGTCTTCTCCCCTTCTGTGTACATATATGTAGTTATATAGAATAGTAGCATTTTTTTTCATAAATGTTCTTTATTCCTCGCAGACCTGATCAAAGGGGCGACCAGCGGTCTATTTTGGTCCTTTTTCTTCATTTACTGATTGATTAATGTTGTCTTCTTCTTGGCTTACACGTCCCCAAGTTCAGTTGTGAACAGGATTGGCCAAAGAGACAAATTAACATTTTAACTAGTAAATTTAACTGGACGTATCAACACCCAGATATTTTTTCCACTTTATCAGCCCACAGGGGTTGTGCAAAATTAATAACAATATCTGACTTTTGACAGTTGTATCAGCGGATTTATCCAGAAAGTTACGCTGATTCAAAATCGGCACTCACTACAGAGCCAGCCGATAGGATTTACCATCATCATCAATTAACAATTGTAACAGTTTTAGCAACTAGAGTTTTCCAAATACTGGAAGTATTTTTCACTGTTTGCTGTGAACACAAGATCTCGGTTTTTCTACACTAACTATTCGAGGTGACATTTGTTGATCCAGGAATACACCACCAAATTTGGCGTCCCCCTCATAAAATCTTATTTGTTATAGAGGATGGACTGGGGCCAACTTGGATAATACCCCTCACACTTTATATATATTCAGGAACCATTGTAATTCCAAATGGATATCACCAGAATAGGGTAAGCATGATTGAGTGGCCACTGTATGACAGATGAGAGTATTACAGAGAGAGAGAGAATAATTTTCTGTTACAAATATTGCACCAACTTGATTTGGCGTAAAATTGTTTACTGTACTGGGTAGCATTTAGTAAGAATTTTCTTCTTTACTGTCTACTTGGAAACATAGTGCTACCTTTGACCTTTGGGGTTATTAACTTGTTGGGTTCTTTTTCTCAATAAGGGGGAGGGCACATGTATTCTGTTATTTTCCTACGTATGTAATTCTGATTTTATTTGATATTGCTTAGATATTCGATGTTGTAAAGTTTTTAAATGATAATAAACAACAAACGAAACTTAACTTGTGTGTTGGTCAGACCCATACCCAATTAACCATAGTTTTTTCACGGTTGTGTGTCTTGTGGTCACATAGTTGTGTGTGTGTGTAGTTAAACTTATATTTACATATATAGGGAGGTAGAAGGATTGTCTTGTACTAAATTATAGTCGTATAGATAGGCTGGACTAGAGAAACTACTTATTCCAGAGACATATCTTCTTAAACTATTCACTCGTGAAATCTAGTTCTCACATCTTTATTTCTCACATACTCATATCACCATCCACTCTACTCATAAATATCTTTCAAACCTATCAAAATTTACGACAGTCTTCACCCCATCCATGTCTGAATCCAATTCAATTCTCCATGTCTTTTAGGTACTTCTCTGTATCTCATACCTGGTGATGTCAGAGCAAAGAGTGTCTTGCAGCACAATCAGCTTGTTTCCTAAAATTTGTGTCACTACATACTCTGTTACAGCAACAACCTCAACGATCAGAAAAAGAATTCAGTGGACTCTCCAAAAACAGTGCAAATATCTAGATTTTGCCTATGACCTTGCTTTTCTATTCAATAAGTGAAACCAGAAGGAAGATAAAATGAGAATACGAGATGAAAGGTACCAGCAGCTGGACCTGAAAAGATAATGAGAATGAATGTGGCAAGTAAAGCCTGCTTATACTTGGAGAAATACAACACCCACAACCCTTTGAAGAAACATGCGTACAAGATGTGAACTGATACGTGTATTATTGGCAGCAACATAAAACAAAGTTGCAGGATAGGACAGTGAAAATTGACATCAAAATTAGAAAAGAGAAGGTAAGGTAGCGTTCATATCTTTTGGAAAATAAATCAAATCCAACACACACAAAACAATTAGAATTTTCAACTCAAATGTCAAGAAAGTCCTGGTCATTATCATTTTAGCTCCACACGGAGCCAACACTGCAACTGATCCCCTTACAGGAAGCATGCACCAAGGGGGTCATAATGCTTTCGCTGTGGAGGTATCTGTGGCAACTTGTTTGGCATGATGAGGTTGCCAGACCCCATACCAGTCGCCTTGAAAATGTTCTTGAGTAGAGAATTTAAAGCCAGCGAGGAAGTGTTACTCCATCTCACAAAGCTGGATCTCTATGATGAATTCTTTCCTACAGCACTATATGCTACAGAGATTACCTTTATTTGTTACCAAAGACCAGCCACATGTAATAACAGCCACAGTGCTATTGAAGAGAACCAGGTAATGATCAAACCAGCTGGAAATTCAAAAGAGAATGTTGGAGATAGACAAAATATAACCTCTCAACAACAACCAACTAGCACAACCAGACTAGACACTAAAGTACCTGTGCTATCTAGACAAATTACAGAATGTATTGTGTTTTCCTAGATATCATTTGATAATTATTGTTATTCAGAATTGACATTGTTGCACTCCGGGCAAACCCATAGGTGCTCAGTCTCCATCAGTATATGTCAAAGAGTGTGAATGCTAACTGTTCCTGTAGCTCGCTGGTTGTAAACACAACGGATGCATCCTCTCATATGATAATCTCTACTAGCCTTACCTTTGAGGTCAAATTCCAACAGTCTTAACCTTGATGATTCATCTATTGAAGTGTTATTCTCTTAACAGGCGATCATTAATTGTTCTCAGTATATCTCCTTTATCCATATCTAGTGTCCCCACTATGGGTGCTCTTGATGCTAGTCTGTCAGCTCTTTCATTACCACATACCCCAGCATGACCAGGACAGTATACCCACACCAGCTCTTGTAGACTGGAAGCTTCTATAAATGTTTTCCATTCATGCCGCAACCAACCACTTTGAACCTTCCGAAGCATGGACTGAGAGTCTGACACAATGATGGCCTTTGTTAATGAAGTTTCAGTTATCCACCTTAAGGTTGCAGTAACAGCCTCGACCTCCATTCTCATGCTGGAAGTTGTTATCTTGTAAGCCCGGCTATGTTCGCTGATGATTATGCCCTGCACCCGAGCAGAGAAGCCCCAACCGGATTTCTCACCACGGATCACAGACCCGTATGTATACACGATGGCATCATCATCCCCGGAATGATCATGTGTATCAGTTGATTAATTTCCAATTCTGCTTTTCTATTCCCCCAATTTCTACTCTCTGCCAAGGCTGATGATGACCTGCTGGTAGTTAATCCAGTTCTCATCTGATATACTCCACTCTTCCCCCCTTAATATATTGTCGACTATGGCCACCTGTTTGATCATTGTCTCTGCCTGTGCCATCCATGACATTCCTCTCTTTATTCTTGCTCCCTTAATGTCAGCTATGTAACCATGCAGAGGGTGCCATTTGTCTGTGGATACTCGCATATAGGCTTTTGCTTGGGCCATCACATATCTGGATTTAATCGACAGCACTCCAAGCATACACCTCATTGTCACAATGGAGGTATCTCACTTACAGCCCAAGACTATGCGCATCCCTTCATTCTGAATGCGTTCTAGTCATTCACATTGTGTAACTGACAGCGTGAGTATTCTTAGCCCATACTCAATGACTAGCTGTTGATAAAGAAGAAATAGTAATCTCTGCTCCAGATGCACCGCAGCCATTATTTTCAGGGCCGCTAGACCTCTCCTGCATTTCTGTGTGATTTGCTCAACATGGTACTTATATGAGAGCCTGCGATCAAATGTAACTCTGAGGTATTTCAGCTTTTCTTGATAATTATATGATAGCCAAGAAATATTAACCTCATTATGTTATAGAAACTGCTACAGAAAGCACTGCTGCAAGAGCACATGAATGCTTTAGTGCTGGCTTCCTGTGAGATTACCAGCTACACCAGTGGTTCCATGCTCCGTAAGGAGTGAAAAGGGAAATAAGTGAAAGTAAAGGTGGACAGAAAAATTGTCCTCTTTTCACACAACATGCCTAAGAAAAATTCACCGCATCTTTTGGCCGAATACCATCACCAACCAAGATCTGCTTACTCGTAGCAAGCAAGAGGACATGCACACTATCATAGCTGGCAGACGCTGGAGCTGGGTTGGTCATGTCCTCAGAAGAGACCCCGATGCCATCACAAGAACAGCTATGCTTTGGACCCCTGAAGGAAAGCGAAAGAGAGGCCGACCAAAAACAACTTGGCGGAGGACTGTGGAGGCTGAGATGCAAAGAATGAACCAGAGTTGGGGCACTGTACGAAGGATGGCCACCGACCGTGCAAAGTGGAATCAATTTGTTGTTGCCCTACAAGACGCCACTAGGCGTGATGGCCACTGACTGCTTTGACGGTCGGTGGTTAAGGATCGAAGAAGAAGAAAGGTGGACAGAACATTACTTGCGGGGAAAAAACCCACCTGTGTAACCAATGGAGCTTACAGGGGCATTATTACAGGGGAAGAGAACAGTGGGAAGAATTAAAGAACCCACTGTAGATCAGGAGAAAAGAAAGACCGCAGATCAGGAGAGAAGAAAGCCAAAGCAACTGGAATCACACTGACAGCACTAAAGGCAGCACAAAACAGAAAATGGTGGAAAGCAACAGCTTTAACTTTTTGTTTCATAATAAATAAAACATTGTGATGAGTAGAAGACTTTATCCGAATCTGGTGCAAATGCTGCACCTTTGCACATAAGGAAATATGCTGAGTTTGAAGACAATTTATGTTTTACAATGATACCTTGACTGTTTTGATATGTAAAGGGCCAATAATCAGCCCTACATGGCTTTGTCAAAATTATTAACAGGCTAATTTTGACTTTACACCATAAATATCCAGGCCAGCAAAATTAAGATTCCCTTCATTTTGTGCAGTATTTCCATTGATTATAGTGTTTAAATCTGATTTACTTTTTATTTTCTGATCAATACATGTGGTGGACTTATAAATATCAGATGAGAATACTGTTTATGATGTTAGTGCTAGAAAATATTTTTGCTTCACATTTATGCCATCTCAGGTTCAGAATTACGCTTTACAGCAAGGTGAAACTTCATGGGTCTTGGAAACAAGAAAATAGGTTAAAAAATATTTATGGTAAGATCATGCAGAGGAAAAAGGCTTTGTGTCTTTAAGCACAAGCTTTATCAGTTATATGAGACTGTAAGGGTGGAAGTGGCACTGAATATTAAGTTAAAATTGAAAAGGTATGAAAACTTGGATTAGCATTATTTTCTGATAATTTAGGATACGAGTCTAAATATGTCAAAATGAACTTTCTGAACACTTTCTAAAAAAAAGCATACTGTGGCTCTCAAAATATTTTCATTAGAAATTGTGCTTTTCCTAAGAAAAAAAAAACATTTAATTTTTCAGTACCTTGTTTTGTGTTGCTAATTTTCTTATAACATACTTGTTTCAAGATTTGGCACATATACTTTCCATTGCATATTAAATTTTTTGTTAGATCTTATTCCTGATATCTTAACATTTTTTACTTACTGAAAATAATATAAAACTTTGCAAAATCTGTTACTCTTTTTGTGACATTATCTTTAAGGCCTTACGGCTAGGGATATACTAAAGTTATCTTACAATCGATTATAAGTTCTGAGATACAGTGATGAACTTCCATTTCAAATTTGGTGCTTGTAAATAAAAAAAATAAAAACATCTTAGTGAATTGAAATATGGCATTAAAATCCAATATGCCCACTCACTGTTTCCATGGTAACCAGTACCACTGTTCCATCAATCACCTCGTTGTGCATAATTATTATTGTTGTAGGTATAGCCTGTGAATTTTATTTGCAATCCTGCAACTATTTATGAATACAGCATTTCATTGCTGCTCCTGTCCTTATAAAATATCAATGTGCCAATACTCAGCGTACGCACAGTCTCACATCTGCACTTCTTACATAAGCCCCTTATCATCCTCCTTATGAAATAAGTTTTTAAAATAGTGACTTGCTTCTACATTGATGAGGTAAAGAACCCAACTACAGTGAGAATCAGTCTTACGTAGAAGAATAACTTTTACAGTAGAACTTTCTGTTAGTATGACATTTAATACACTGCATCAATAAAGCATTAGCCTAATTATTTAGGGACCAAGTTCAGAAGAAATGTTTTTCACATCAAACATGAACTAAAAATATGAAATAACATAAAATAGGTGCAGATTTTAATGAAGTATTACAGTGCACATTAATATGAAAACATAATTTTAAAAAAAAAATCAAATTACTACAATTACACTGTATGGTTGTTTGATATTAACTGGCATTAGGCCTATATGTTAATCACAAACATAATGATTTTATAATTATACAGTCCCATATGTATTGGAATCATTAAGTTAGAGCAGAAACAAAAATAAGTAGGCCTACCATATAAGATCAAAGAGATGAGAGATGTGAAACTGACATTGGCAAGAAGATGAAAATCAATGTTGTGCCTTCTGCAAATAAATTAGAAATTTAGAAAATACACTTTACGTTTTATTCCACACAATAAGGTGCACGGTTTTTTTTAAGCTGAACTTTTCAACAACGCTATATTCTATTATTTGAGCTACGATTTTAACGAAACTTAGATGGGCAGGTCTAATTTTATAGGCCCTAATGATTGATGAATATCATAAATACTGTAAATGTACTCACTCGAAGGCAAAGAAAAGTCCACTCGTTACGACGATAAGTGCACAAGTAAGATAGAAAACTCCTGCCTGTCTTGCCATCATAATCCTTCCATTACAGTAAAATTTGTTTTTGCCAGGAAATACCTCCCACCTTCTTACAGACTTGGCCATTTTAATCTGAACCTCTTGATTATCTCGCTCGTCACCGATCTTGGGTAAGCCAGTCGTTGACACCGCTGTGTAGTAAGAGTCTTTCATTAGAATAATCGAAATTCAATTTACTAGTCACTACTACAACCAGGCTATCTAAAGACATTCCAGTAGCTATTACTTTTTCCTAGGCATCATTTGATAATTTTATCATGGCCAGATTTGTTATGCCCTGATAATAAATTGCGAAATGGACACTGAGGTTTTCCACAAGGAAATATCGCTAACACTTTGTTGATCATTATGTCCCCATCGCGCAGGCGCAGAAAGAGCCAGAAGACGTCTCATTATAAGTTTTGATTTCGCATGACATGGAATTTAGAAATTATTTTTACTAGCTTTTAATCTCATTGGTCGAGTGCATTTTTAATTAATAATAAGAATAATTTCAAATGAAAATGTGATGAAAAAGTGATAAATTACGAAACTGAATAAAATACACAATTTCCAGGTTATGTTAGGTTAAGGTCACGCATGTTTATTTCTGCTGGAAAGTAAGATTGAACAAAAGATGGATAGGTATCCAGTTAATCATGGATAACATTGAAACAGAAAAAGAAAAGCCGGCATGTTCGCCTGACAATGAGCCTGATAAATACCACAGGCAAGGTTTATAATTCTTAACCCTTACCCCCTTTTACTGCGTCACTGTTCTTTTTTAAGGCTGTATCAAACATACGTGCCACGTTTCTTCATTTCAGCCGTCACTTTGCATGACATTCCCAAAGGTGCAGTATTCATATTCTTCCTCTGCCTCTCCAGAGACCCTCGGAATAATATAATTATTTGATTTTTGGTAGAATAGAAAAATAAATATACGTCACCCAACTGGCTATTGATATGTCGGTGGTGTCGTTTGAGTTAATTACAAAAATAGCTGCTAACCTTAACCCCTAAACACAACCCTCTTCAGAACTTTTTTCAAAAATTATGTCCTACAAATATTGAGACTGTACATTAAAATAAACAAGAAAATACCAGCTTACTGTTCACGGACTCAGCAAATCCATATAAAGCCATGACTGACATTCTTCCATTCAGCCAGACTCAAAGTTCTCCTTGAGTGTTCTTAACAATCTGTGGTGAAACTTGCTGATAATTTAACCACTCCATGCAAAACATGTTATTACCTCTAGCATTTAATACAAAGGATTCTGTTGGTGAATGCCTGGAGCTTAGGTGGATATTTGTCTCTGTGCGATTCACTGTGCAAATATTACAAGTCCCTTCTTTATTTGTATTTAAGCTTTTTATCTGCCATCTGTTTTGCACATACTTTCTCAAATTCGGTTCACATTGACCAAATAGAACTTTTGTAATGTATCAAAATATTTATGATTCAAGAGGCTAAAACAAGCACTGAGAGAGCTGTTTGAAGGTTTATGTTTCACAGGAGACTGAAGGCAAAATAGAACTTTGAAGTTGCTCGTTTTTTTTAATATTAGATGTCTTCCCAGCATTATGATGATGGTATACATTTTTATCAAATGTCAGCAGTGGCCTAGTGAATTTAATGGTACTCATTATCATTACCCTTAAGCTTCCAGTGGAGCATAGGCCTTAAGTCAGGTCACACTAATAATAATAATAGCCCCTTCAGTCATAACTGACTATGGGAATGCGCCCCTGAGGTGATAGCCCTCAGCTGCTTATTTTCCTGATGTTTTCGACGTTTTCTCCTCTCTTCGGCTTGTTGTGTGAGCTTCTTTTCGCTCAATCTGAAGTGGTGCCATAAATAGCATCACCACTTGGTGCGATCGACAGCTTCATCCTCCCACGTTGCTGGATGTATGTCCAGTGCTCTCATATCTCTCTTGCACACATCATTGAACCTCAGCTGCGGTCGCACTGGACCTCATCCAGTTGTAGCTCAGCTAGGCGTCGGAGTCTCTGCTCTAGGATTCTAGAGTAGATTTTACCAGGGACACTAAGAAGGGATATGCCTCTATGGTTTCCACATTGTCGATTGTCACCCTTTTTGAAAATTGGTGTTATGATGGCAATCTCCCAATCCTTTGGTATGGTCTTGTTGCACCAGGCTGCCTGTAGGACCCTTAAGAGTAAGAAGTCGCCTGATGCTCCCATGTACTTAACCATTTCTGGTGTTATACCATCATGCCCTGCTGCTTTGCCCATCTTGATTTTCTCCAGTGCTGCCTTCAGTTCTTCCATCTTCATGTCATCTTCACCATCATTGGTTTTCTCTTCTGTGCTAGTGGTTATCATTTCTGATGCTTCACTATGCTCACCATCCAGGAGTTCTGAGAAATATTCTTTCCATTACTTCCTTCGGGGCAGTAATCAATTTGCCTTGCTTGTCCTTTATAAATTTGAGAGGGCATTGTTTTTCCTTCCTCGTGCTCTTTAGGGTCTTATAGAAAAATTTCTGGTTTTCTTGCGCATCTTTTTCTAGCTTTTCTTCAAATTCTTCCCAGGACTTCTGTTTTGCTGCTAGCAACTTGTTCTTTGCTTCTGTTCTGAGTGTCACATATTCTCTATATTTCTCCATTTGTCCTGTTGTGTTTTTAGCTCCTAAGTATTGTTTCCATGCCATTTTCTTCTCGCTTATTTTCTCTTTGACTTCCTCTGTCCACCAAGGTGTCCTCTTTCTCTTGTTCCCAAGTCGGACTTCACCACATGCTTCTGCAGCAGCTGTCTTTATAATGTCCTTGAATTAAGCCAGAGGGTTTCCAAATCATCAGGTTGTTCTTCTGTGTTGCTCACTGCTGCAGCAATAAGCCTCTGATATCTGGTCTTAATTTCTTGCTCTCTCAGCTTGTAGGTCTTAATGCTCATTTCTCCCATTCGTTTACTTAGTTTCTTGTGTGATGTTGGGCAGTTCCTAGGCTGAGCAACTCTTTCAGTTGTTCTTTTGATTTTAAGCAGGTAGTGATCACTTCCAATCTCTGGCCCCCTCCAGACTCTAGCATCCTGGACATATTTGAATGAGCTCCTCCTAACAATGGCATAGTCGATCACTGACTTCTCATTCTTTGTTGTTTCACATCTAGTGTATGCATGTATGCGCTTATGGGGGAACTTTGTGTTTGTAATGATCAGATTCTGCTCACTGCAGAATCTAAGGAGTCGCTTTCCATTGTCATTGAGAGTATCTTCTCCATATCTTCTGATAACTCCACTTCATCTAGCATGGTCATTTCCAACTCTGGCATTGAAATCTCAGAGCATGATAATTTCATCTAGGCAGTCATCCACTGTCCTTTGAAGCAGCTCGAAGAATTCCTCCTTGACCTCTGCTCTCTCATCCTCATTTGGCCCATACACTATGACCAAGTTGACTATGGTTTCTCCTTCTTTTAGTTTTACAACCATAATGCGCTCCGAGACAAAGTTCCATCTCTTGATACTATCTTTTTGGTTTTTGGCCACAATGCAACCCACACAGCCTTTAGCTCTTTCAGATGTGGGTACACCACTGTAGTGCAGTGTGTTGCCATTGAGATCCATGACTCCTTGTCCTTTTTTCTTTGTTTCCGTTATAGCTAGGATTTCTAGTTTTGCTTTCCTCATCTCTTCCACCAGCTCCTCTTCTTTCCCATTTATACTTCTTGTGTTCCAAGTTCCATAAGTCCTAGTCCGTTCCAGTTTGTCGCCTTTAGAATCAGTCCAGTTTTCTCTCTTGTAGTTCTCGTAATCAAAAGTTTAAAGCAAACAGGTGATTTGCCTGTTGTGCCTTTGCATGGTGGAGGGGCTGCCTCCTTTTTCATCCGGGCTTGTGACCGGCCTAGGTGGAGTTTTCATAGTTATCGATAGTGATAACTGGTGCACTAAGCTATCCTGTTTCTCCTTTGCCATTCATTCAAGTACTTTCCAGTTAATGATGACACTGTTTAGTTTTTCTTGAGTCTTTGATCAGAAAAATGAGTTTGATTGTTTATTTGTTTCTTATTACAGCTGGCATATTCCTTACATCAATAACTGGGATGTCCATCTTAGGTGGTTTTGGTATGACACTAGCAATGGCAAAGAGACAGGACCCTGACATGTTTGCTAAGGTATACTTATTTTGTTAATATGATTACAATCAGATAGTAGAGAATAGCATAAGATAATATCAAAGAAACCCAATAACAAATGATAAAATAAGAGACATTGCTAAAAGAACATAATAATAATAGCCCCTTCAGTCATAACTGACTATGGGAATGCGCCCCTGAGGTAACAGACCTCAGCTGCTTCTTTTTTTTCTCTGGTGTTCCTTTCAACAATTTCTCCTCTCTTCTGCTTGCCGTGGGAGCTTCTTTTTGCCCAATCTGAGGTGGCACCGTAGAGAGCATCACCATTTGGTGCTATTGGCAGGCTCCTCCTCCCAGGTTGCTGGATTTATTTCCATTTCCCTCATGTCTCTCTTGCACACAAACGCAACCTCATCTGAGGGCGCCCAACTGTTTTTATGAGTTTGCCATAAAATTTGCCAGTTGGTCTTATAAAAACCAGCCTCAAATGACCTTTTCATGTCAGTGGACATGTTGACCTGAGCCAGTTCGTTTTTGTAATCGCTGTACAACTCACGGTCAATAGTGTATTCATGCTTTTTGACCAGAGCCATGTTGCGCGTGAAACAACCTCGAATTTTGGGGTGAACACTATTGTCACTTTCTACGCAACCGAAACCCTATGTGGTAACGCTGCACACAGCAGAAAAGGTATTGAGTTCATTTTCAAGCTTAGCATTTTATGGGTCTCTATCGAAAATTTAAAACATATATTGTACTGAATGCAGGGAAATGATTTTGATGAGGTTGTGAGGCATGGCTATTTTTGCATCAGAGTTTTTTCAACGACTTTGCCCCGGTTCCAAGCTTGGCTCAGTTGAAGAATCCCGGCGTTAGTGGATGATAACCAGACTGATTTTTAACAGTTGGAGGATCGCTTTATTCCTTCGTCACCTCAAGACAGGTTTCAACACTCGCCTTCAGGCCCAGTCATACTCTGCAGGACTTCAGGTGTCCCATTAAACTGTCCGAATAGACTGCCATGACGCTGGACTTTGGGCGACAACAACCTTCAAAGGTTTTGTCCTTACCAGCCGCCATTGCGAAAATCGACTTCCAGGGCCAAGTCAGCCGTCGACGGACAGCTGACAATCAAATGGACCTCGCCCGTGCTTGAACCTAGTGATCAATCCCAATTTTTTTGTTGCCAGCGCAGTGACGACGTAGGGTCCATTACCGTACCAGCGAAATCCCGAATGTTTTGCCCAAAATTGAAAAGATGAAGCTCCGCCGCAGGTGGAGGTGCAGTGGTGTGGGGAATGATCAGTTACCAAAAGGATAAAAATGGTGATATTGATGGAGGCTTGAATTTAACGTGACGTTCAATGAAATTTTATTGACCCCCATGTCTTCCACTTTTTGGCACAAGCTGTAGAAGGTCTGTGTTTCAACAGGACAACGCCAGACCCCATTGATAGCACGGTTGAACCACACAGTTCCTGTACTGCCAAAACATCACTAATCACCCTTCCCTGGCCATGTCTCCTGAGAAACATGAGTCCGATTGAGCACCTGTGGGATGAGCTGCATGACGTGTTTGGCAAGAATATCGCCAATCGTTAACTCTGTTCCAGGCATTCCATATGAGTCAGCCATCTTCAGGCTCCACTCGAGTCTGGTCGTCTAATATTTAGATAGTTTTACTGTATCGATGCAAGAGGAGTCCACATCTTCTTCTAACGGGAAGCCCGAAATTTTTCGCCAAGAAATTTGTAACCCAGATGCAAAAGAAAGTGGGTTTTCAATTAGATTGATTGAATGACTTGAAGGTATTCTTGTGTGCAATTTGAAAATTAACTCAAGTAAAATTAAAAAGTTTTTGAATGTGAAAATTATGGCTATTGTGTGCCTTCAGTAGCTATGCACCCATTTTTGAAATTAATTTCCATTTCACTCATGTCTCTCTTGCATTTGAACCTGCAGCTGTGGTCGCCCAACTTAGTTCTTTTGCCAATCTGCAGTTGTTGGGGTGAAGATATCTTTGAAGTATACTACCATTTTCCATGCATTGGAGCGGGGTTAGTCTAAGCCATTTCGTAAGTCTGCGCTGTCTACGCAGCGTATACATTGCTTTGAACATTTGACAAGGATCACCTGACTTAGTCACTTTGGGGGACCCCCTTCACAACCCAGCCGACGATAAACACAAGATGGAAGGATCAGTGCCTAGCGATTTCTTGCTTAGCATAGGTTGTTAAACAAAAAATACAGTGTATATAGGAAGATGATTTTGATGAGTTGTGAGGATGGCTATTTTTTATTTATTTATTTTTTTAAACGTACACCCGCTATTACTTGAGGCAACAATCTCCGGTTAGTATATCTAACCTGAGACTGATTTTTACGTGAGTATCCCTTTTTTCCCTGTACAATGACAGGTGTCACAGTTAAATTCAGGCAGAAACTTCGCCGTCTCATGGAGGATACTTCGAAGAGCTGGGTCGGCTGACGAGCTTTATTCCGATGTCGCCGACAAAAAGCTTCAAATGTTTTTAGGCCCAGGGCTCGAATAATGTGTTTCTGTGTCCCGTTTTGACGACACTTCTTCAAATGACCTCGCCCGAGCTTGAACCTGGATCACCCAATCGCCAGCGCAGTGTGGTAACCATTACACCAGCGCGGCTCCCGGAAGCTATTTAAAAATGAAAAGGATGACCCAGGAGAAGATCATGGCTTGAGAAGTTACCAAATGCCATAATAATGTGATATTATGTTAGAATTTATTCTGTGAGTTCATAATAAACCCTGTTTATTACCTGTGGCTGATTTATGTCACAAGCTGTAGAAGGAGAACAAAAAAAGCACAGCCGAACTTCGATAGACCAAATTTCAGTAATCCAAAACATCACTAATAAGAAAGCAAGGAGTGTGCCTGAGCCAAACCAAAATGCTTCCCTGACAGTGAGTCTTGTAGGTGGGCAAGAATATCTAATTGTTAACTCTCACATTCATATGGTCAGTTCTTCAGTTTGCTCCGCTCGAGTCTGGTTGTCTAATATTTATATAGTTTTACTGTACTGTAGCTATAGTGTCTTCATCTTCTTCTAAAAGGAAGCAGAAATTTTCGAAGATTGAGATTTTAAACAGACTTTCAAAGGAGAAAGTGGGTTTTCATTAGCCAGATTGTATGACGTTGAAAGTCGGCAATAACAGATATTAAAAATAGCAAGTAAAAACTAAAGTTTGCATTGAAACTTGATTCAAATAATGGGTCTATGCTTTCACAGGTATCTGCCGCGCAACAACCTGCAATGGTTCATACTAACACGAAAATTGAATGCTGTCCAAAGTAACTAACTCTTGTTGAAAAGAGTACAAGACCTAGCAGCAATGAACTGAAGTTTAAAAATGGTGCTGTTGAAAGTTCAAGTTTTCCTGTTACCAGTAAATAAGAATATGCACACCATCATAGCTGGCAGACGCTGGAGCTGGGTTGGCCATGTCCTCAGAAGAGACCCCGATGCCATCACAAGAACAGCTATGCTATGGACCCCTGAAGGATTCAAAGAATGGCCGACCAAAAACAACTTGGCGGAGGACTGTGGAGGCTGAGTGCAAAGAATGAACCAGAGTTGGGGCACTGTACGAAGGATGGCCGCCGACCGAGCAAAGTGGAATCCATTTGTTGTTGCCCTACAAGACGCCACCAGGCGTAATGGCCACTGACTGCTTTGACGGTCTGCGGCTAAGGATCAAAGAAGAAGTAAATAAGAATATGTTGAGTACAATTTTTTTAAAAATACTCATTGTACACCATTGGTCTCATGAGTCATGTGACCAAAATATTGTTAAGAGTTATCATGAAAAGAGTGAGAAATAGAATAAAACCAGAAATTGGTGATGAACAATGTGGATTTGTAGGTGGTAAAATCACAGGATGTTTCAGAATTATGTATACACACTTTAAACATTTATATTTCATGAACAACATATACAATTTTAATTTTCTTTATGACATTTTAAAGCTAAGAGATTCACCATAACGTAAATATAGTTTAAATATTCAAAATGCCCACCATCATCATGAAAAAATGTCTATCTCTGAGCTTTAAAAATTTGATAAAGAAAATTAGAATTGTGTACATTGTTTCAATTGGAGTTGTCCGTTGTGCAATGAAGATCGTCCTTAAACCAAATACCAAATCCACTTTCTTTTGGGCATGTTATGAGAAGAAGAAAGCTGGAATATATAGTGACAAAGGATTGAAGGAAAAAGAGAGCAACAAAGAGAGAAAATTCTGGGCAAGGAAAGAAGTTAATAACACAATTAATAAATAGTACTAGAAGTTGTGAAGAGCCATGATCGCCTATGCCACTAGGCATGGTACTTGAAGAAGTACTACAACTCAATGTTTTTTTAAAATTAATCACCTAATCATCTTTTAGTCTCCAAAAAAAAGTATTTTTGATACGCCCGAAAATCCGAAAAAATCAGAAATCCAGACAACACCTGGTCTCAGTACAGATTATAATCAAGGTTCTACTGTATTGGAACTTGAAAGAGTTCTAACTAGATTGACAAACAGTTTAATCATGTAGTTTTTTTTCTGTATTCTATAAACTGCTGAGTGGCTGACGTAATATCACTGTATTCTTTATGTGTCCGTATTTTTTATTTTAAATCTAAAGACCTGCAGAAGAATTAATAATTGCATTTAAAAAAAGCCAGTGGAATAAAAAAGAGTGTTGATTCAGATAAACACAGCGAGTCATTTGATTTATGTTTACAAATGTAAATGTGTACCATTGTCAGCAATGTGATTAATATCATCAATGTCATCAACACCAAGGCACAACTCATTTTCCTGTAGTATAGAACTTAAGCACAAGACTAGATATGTGTATGTTAACTGGTCTTTTAATAGGACTCAAAATATAAATTATAACGAAAGACCTTGTGTGCCTCAAAGTTAGAACGAAGGATGTGAGAAACAGAATTTTCTTCACCTTAAAAAAATGAGGATAGAATGTTAAAAGAGGTTTGAATCTATCATATGGAGAAACAGGTTTCTTGCTGTTTCAGAATTTTAGTTACCACGCGACGCCCAGGATTTCTTGTGTCCAGATTCTCACTCTGTGATTACATTTTTCAGGGTATCTATGGAACAAGAGAAATCCCAGAGAGTGGTGTGAGCTTAGCCACAAGGGCTCTGGTCAGAGGGTCCTTGTATTCAGCAGCTGGCTTCAGTCTGTTTTGCTTTGCTGTATGGAAAATTATGGGTGTACATAGTGTGAGTGTTGCTAGTTTTATTTCATTCATATCCAGCCATGCCTATATCTTTTTATTGGAGCAAGGTAACTGCAATCAGAGCCATCAGGAAGTGGAATGGGCTGCAGAGTAAAGTGATTTTCCAGGGCTCCAGAACTCATCCCTCATTCCATTTCTCTCTCACTCTAGATCCCACAGTATAGTCACAAACACTGGTGCTGCAGCCTCCTTTTCTCCTCCTTCCCCCCTCCCCAGCCTAGCTGCAGTTAAACTATGTAGCAGGGGTGCAGTTCAGCAGTGAAGGAAAGAAACAGTGTTTGAATCCCAGTGTATTTTGCTTGTGTAGATAAATACTTTAATTCTTTTGGCTGAATAATTTTTTAAAAATTCATTATTAGTGTTATCCAATTTTATTTTTTGTGAGTTTCTTATTTTATTACCATCCAATTATTACCTTCATTATGCTAATTAACTTTATAGCAGTGATCTATTCATTTAGTGAAAGTTACAGTGTGTTGAATGAGATGCATAAAGTACTCTGCTTTTATTTATTCATTTAAATTATACTCTTTTGTTCTATACAGCTTGCAGAGTTTCGCCAGAAGGTTGGTTCTGTGCTGCCACCTATACCTAAAAAAGACAACCCAGGAAGGGGAGATTTCAGAACTGTCAGAGACCTTTTTAATTATATTATTGAGGAAGATGAGAAAGAGAACAGAGCCAAGAAAGTATCATAGTCTTCATGTAATATAATCTGTTGAGTCCTATTTCCTGAGAGTGGAGTCAGTCTATAGCTTGTGTGATCACCATTTCTTGTCCTGTCTGGACATGGAGTACCAATGATTCCTAGTAAGCTTCTCTGAAACGAAGTTCATAGTTTAATAATAATAATAATAATAAATTCTTTAAGCACCAAACACGGCGCATAAGGCAGAAACCAGTGCTCTCCAGGTTGTTCGTTGTGACGCCACTCCTCTTAGCTCTTGCACATTATTTAGGCCCAACGTTCTTCCTTCTCTTATTATTGTTCTTCTGAGTGTTTCTTTTGGTCTTCCTTTTTTCCGCTTACCCTCAGGAACCCAAGTGAGCGCCTGTAGTGGTATTCTGTTGTTTTGCATTCGTAGGACATGACCGATATATGACCATCGTCTTTTCCTTATATAGTCGGAGACATATTTCTGCCTAGAGTCTTCTCTTATTTGTCGATTAGTCTTGAATTCTTTCCAACTGATGTTCATGAGTTTTCTAAGACATTTGTTCTCGAAAAAGTATTCAGCTTGTTCTCCAATGATTTTGTTATTTTCCAACTCTCACAGCCGTATGTTAACACTGAGATAACATTTGAATTAAACAGACGAAGCTTGGTATGTATATTCAATGATCGTAATTTCCAAATGTTAGATAATCTATTGAAGGCGCTAGCTGCCAAAGCAATTCTAGTATGGATTTCTCTTGTTGTGTCACCATCCTGAGTCATTTTACTGCCTAAATAATTGAAACTTTCAACTTTCTGTAGTTTTTTCCTGTTCAAGATGATATCAAAGGTCTCGTTAGAAAAGTTCATAGCTTTAGTTTTAGAGGCATTTATTTGGAGACCAATTTTAACCGAGAGATGACACAAATTATTTATTGCTTCTTGGGATTGTCTTGGTGTTGAACTTAAGAATGCTACATCATCTGCGAAATCCAGGTCCCCCAGGAATTTTCCATTTGTCCATTTTATACCTAATTGTTCATTTTGGGTATAGTTTTCTCATAACCCAATCAATAGCTATTCCAAAAAAAGTAATGGTGACATAATACAGCCCTTGTTTCACCCCTGTTTCTACTGTAAACCATTCTGTATTCCCTTTATTTGTTCTAACACAACATCTTGCATTGTCATATAGCGCTTTGATTATATTCACATATTTTGTTGGAAAACCATAGATTGTAAGTATCTTCCACAATGATGGGCGGTGTAGACTATCAAAAGCTTTTTGAAAATCGACGAAGGTGATAATAAGTGGCGATTGCCTTTCCACTGATTCTTCTATAATTGTTCTTAGTGTGAATATTTGATCAATACATGATCGTTTCGGCCTGAAACCCGCTTGTTCTTCTCTGATCTTTTCGTCAGCATGCAATTTAAGTCTTTCTAACATCATGCAACATAATAATTTTCCAGGTACTGATAATAGAGATATACCACGCCAGTTATTACAGTCTGATAGATCACTGTAAAGACGTTATTTCTTACTACACCTGTAGTACACCACTGTAAAGTATCAGTCTGTCTGCTCTGTAAGGAAGAGTGGTGTGTTGTTGAGATCAGGCATGCTCCAGTCTACCCAGCTGTAAATGGGTAACTCACCCTAGTCCTGAGTTAGGGAAGGCAAAGGCTCCAGGGGAAGCAGGCCCTAAACTTGGTCACTTCAGCCGACGCAGGATGGTGTATGTATGAAGTAGTAGTGTAGAGTGTGATTACCGCGAATGGTGTACTGTTCGTGTGTTGACCAATATAATCACTCATACACATGTGTCTACAAGGTACCAATGCAGACTGCTGGAATCTTAGTTTACTCAATTTATTCAGACATACACACTGGGACATACGAGTACATCAGGCTTTGTTGACATAACAATTTGTAGGTATACATAGCAGATCTGAAGTCATGACACATGCAGAAATAATGGGTAGTACATCAAAGTTCAATGTCATGATACATCATCTTATGAAACCACGAAAAGGGGGTTTCTAGCAGGATTGAGATCTCTCTCTGTCACTGTCCGATAATAAGATAAATAATCTGTTCTCTTGGCAGTGATCAAAACAGACGATGACCGAAATCCAACATGGCTACCTTCCTGAGTTGTCGTTCACTCATTCATAGGAAGAATATCAGCCAAAGTTAATTTACAATGGATATATAAAGGATTTCATGAATGGTTCCATGCAGCACTACGGTGATCAGGTTAGTTCACGTAGCCATAACCGCTGCAGGAAAATCTGTCATCTTCGTCGATACAAAACACGGACACTAGCATATCGAAGCACCCAAAAGTCCAGCTAGGCCTAACCGACGAGAGATCATCAAAAATACGAGCTGGGTTTACCTGGAGTCCGAATCATCTATATATACTGACATAAGGAGAGTCTCTAACACAAACTATCGTAGAGACACTATCTCCTCCAGAAGAAAAAACCACTTCGTAAGACATTTTTTTCTTGACGAAGGGACCAGCTCTTGAAAAACGTACCCCGCCATTCTTAGCAGTACATCGGAACTCATCACGACTTGTTAAGACAACTCATACTTCCGCTAACAAGAATCTAGTCCCTCATACCCATCCAAAATATACAATATAGGACTGATTCTACTTGTACTAATAATATGTAATACATATGAATTCAGGCCATAAACACAATAAGCAAATTAATATATTTTCTGGCCCTAAAATTAAGTACAAACGCAAGCGTACTATTCTTGCGCTGGATCGATATCCAGACCGATTACTCCTATAATCAAAAGTGTGAATCAAACATGGATTATCTCGCTTTTACAATAAACAGCATTTTCATACACAGATGGATGCATGACTATATTTTTCCCATATTAAATAACCATATCGATTTTTTTGTAATATGTGCGTCAAAAATATGCACGCAACAGATTACCACACCCCTCGGGGAAAAAAAATGGTACATTTTTTTTTTTGAAATACATCTAGGAGCAACATACAATAGGCTCACAACGCACCAATAACAATGCGCAGATGATAAGCATAAGTTTTATGACCTTAGAGAAAGCACTTCTCTAAGTATTATTTCCAGAGAGGTGTCACCAACGCATACTACAATATTAGCAATGACACAATTTCCACATTAGTTTATACATAAATTCCATCTAAGATATCTTAACATCATGATCATCAAAGACGAAAAACATTGAAAAAATCAGCGGTGAATAAATATCCATGAACCGCTAAGTAGTGTTACAATCAATATATGATATATTACATATGTGTACACATTTCAACATAGAAACAATTGTATCAAAGCTGTATAACAGTTATGAATCATGTGGGCATCTAGACAAAATATCTGCCATCACATTTTCTGACCCACGGATAGCTCGCACCGAAAAATGAAATGGCTGTAGAGCAATCGCGTATCGCGTTGATCTCGCGCTCTTCAGATTTTTACTCTGAATAGCCGTAAGAGCTTTCTGGTCAGTTTCCACAATGAAATGCGCGCCCAGAAGAAATCTTTGTAGTTTAAGGATTGACCAAACCATAGCCAATAATTCACGGTCTAGGACCGAGTAATTCTTCTCTGCGGCATTTAATTTCCGAGAAATATACATCACGGGATGCAGAGTTCCAGAGTACTCTTGCATTAGTGCAGCTCCAATCCCGGTGGATGAAGCGTCACTACGAAGAATAAATGTCTTATCCTTAGAAGGTAATACTAGGATAGGTGAAGTAGAAAACATAGTTTTAACCTTATCCAAAGAGGATTGACATTCTTGAGTCCAATGGACTACATTAGGAGACCCTTTCTTTAGCAAGGAAGAAAGAGGTGACATAATGGAGGACAGATTCGGTATGAATCGTCCATAAAATTGTATTAGACCTAAGAGACTTCGTACTTGCTTTTTAGTCTTAGGAATAGAAATGTTAAGTATCTTACTTGTATTATGGTCTTCTGTTTTTAGGAACCCATGACCAACACGGTGTCCTAAGAAAAGATATTTCGCTAAAACCAATACATGCTTTCGATGGTTTCGCTGTCAGGTTATGCTCGCGTAAGATAGACAATAGTTCATTTATACCATTATAGTGATCGTTCCAAGTATCACTGAAAAGACAGATGTCATCAAGATACGCAATGACATCTGAGCGATGAGATAGGATTCGACGCATCATGCGTACAAATGTAGCAGGGGCGTTCATAAGACCGAAAGGCATGAAATTCCATTGGAATAGACCCCTAGGCGTCGAAAAAGCAGTAAACGGTTTGGCGTGTTCGGATAGTGGAACTTGCCAATATCCCTTAGACAAATCGAGTTTAGTAAAGAAGTGAGAATTCGATAGTCTCGTAAGTAGCTCTTCTAGTAAAGGCATAGGTTCAGCATCGAATTTAGTCACTTGATTCAATTTGCGATAATCCACGCAAAGACGTATGTTATTGTCTTTTTTCCGTACTATAACCATCGGCGAAGAATATGCTGATGTGGATGGTTCAATAATTTTTAACTCTATCATCTCATCTAACTCTTTCTCTACCTGTGCTTGGAAATGTATCGGGATAGGATACGGTCTGACTCCTATAGGACTATGGTCAGTAAGAATAATGTCATGTTGAATGACATCCGTTTGACCAGGAATGTCAGTAAGGACATCCTGAAATTGTTCTAACATAGTAGAAACTTGTTTCTGCTCCCCTGGAGATAATTCTGGAGAAATTGCAACATCTTTCCATGATTCATTAGAGTGAAGAGGAATCATTGGAAAAGGTAAATTTACATCCGAGAAACTCGTTTCCTCATCCTGTATTACTGACAGAGATGAGTACTGTCCATGTTGGACTGGAAAATCGTCCGTTGCCTGGAAAACAGGTTGTAAATAATCAGGACGTTCATGGAATTCCGTGAGCATGTTGATGTGGAAGGTTTTACGCTTCCCGTCAATATCGACGATATAGTCAACATCGGAAACTTTTGATATTATATCGTACGGACCTTTCCAAGAAATGAGAAGTTTTTTTTCCCTACAAGGTAGCAAGACAAATGCTTTGTCACCTGGACAAAGTTGTCGCAAACATCTCTTTTTATTGGCAAATTCCCTTGCCTTCTGTTTCGCAAATTCAGAAGAAGCAGTTGCCAATCTGCATGCTTCAATAATCTTGTGTCTAAGTGCGATGACATATTCATAAGAGGATTTTGTGTCATCGACAATATTATCAGCAGTTATAAGATCATGAAGTAAGGACATAGGACCTCGCGGTTTCGCGCCAAAGACAAGTTCAAAGGGAGAAAATCCTGTATGTTCGTTGGCGACCTCTCTATATGCAAAGAGAGCCGCGGGTAAAACCCTATCCCAATCCTGAGGATGATCTTCTGTTATCTTACCTAGTAGGTTTTTCAGAGTTCTATTCAAACGTTCCACCATCCCATTGGACATAGGATGATAAATACTACTCAGCGATCTCTCTATCGTCAGAGTCGACATTACTTGAGACATGGTATCCGATATAAGTTGGGTACCATGGTCAGATAATATTTCTGCTGGAAACCCCAGACGAGAAAATATTAACCAAAGAGCATCTGCGACATCAGCAGTAGTTATGCTCTTTAGAGGAACAGCCTCCGGCCAACGTGTGCACATATCAACACACGTCAGAATAAATTGGTGTCCTCTAGCAGACTTTATCTTAAATGGACCAATGATGTCTATCGCCATTTTTTTGAAATGGCCGAATGGGAATGTCTGCAGCCTGAATAGGTGCATCATGGCGTGGACCTCTGGATTTAATCTCTTGACATACTTTACAAGATCGACAATAGATTCGTATGTCCTTATTCACAGCAGGCCAAAAGAAAGATTGAAGAACTGTAGCTTTAGTACGGGAAAAACCCATATGTCCAGCACACTGCGAATCATGAGCGTGCTGTAAAATTTTAACTCTCATATTTTTAGGCACAAGGATTTGAGAATGAATGGACTTAGCGGAGTCTTGTACCATACGCACAAGTACGCCATTCTTCATCGTAATCCAAGATTTACGATTTGTATCCTTATTCGGATCACCTTTTGTTGCCAGAGTAAAGAATTTCTTTAGAGTAGGATCATCTTCCTGCTGTTTAATAAAGGAATCGTGTGAAATCTCCAAGGGATCATCTTGGATCTGCGCATCATTATCTTCAGAATGTGAAGATTGTGGCATATTGAGAGCTTGAGCCCTAGTGATTACTGCATTAGCAGATTGCATATTAACATTTTCCCACTTAGAGATTTGCTGTGGAGTGCATTCTTTCACTCCATGAATGCGACCGATGATAAGATCAGCGATCGGATTCGGCAAGAGACATGCTTGCACCTCTCCTGTAAAGAAAGGCGTAGCAATATTGATAATGGCAGTGGAGTACTTCTCCAATGTGCCACCAAATGTTACACATTTGACTATATTGCCTGTAGCTCGAGAAGGATTTACGAGTGATTGCCTCACTCCAATGGTAGTGCACCCCGAGTCGAAAAGAATTGATACCGGAGTACCATCTATTAGGCCCCTATTAAAGACAAGAGCACCCCTTCCATTATGCGCAATTGACGCATGGAGAGCGGGAAGTGGGTGACCGCAGCTTAAAGTAGAAACTGTGGTTGGATCGAATAATGTTTTGCATTGCGAACACTCAGATGCTCTAGCAAAATCGAAAGCGGAATTTGCCACACTATTGGAGTCTTTTTTATCATTATTCTGATTATCGGTGTCGTGGAACTCCTGTTGTGCAGAGTTAGCCTGGTAATAAGATTTACCATGTCTTTTGTGTTGTGATCTACCTCGGTTATAATTGTCTCTATAATTATTATTGCCTCTGTTATAACCCCTATTTGGGTTTGAATCATAATATTCATGATCATAATCATCATGCTCGTTATATTGAGTATCCCTGTAATATTGTTTCTTTTGTCTCCATGAAGCACTTGGGTAGTTCCTATAGCTACTCCCTTTCCGAGAATTTCTAACATTATGGGTACCCCTCGCGTGTCGAGGACTATCAGCCCGATTCCAGTTCTTCGAAGAAGAACCCTGATTTGAGTGGTTATCTTGGTTTTGATACTTATTCCAGTTAACCTTTTTATCAAATTTATTTTTAGCTCCTTGGAATTTGTGTGGGTAATTCTGATTATATTCTGTTGCCGAAGCAACTGGCATACTCTCTTTAATGTTAGAGTTACTAAGAATCATGTCAGGGTGTGCCGTGGCATACTGGTCACAATATTCTTCCATTTGCTTTATTGTACTAGGTTTACGCTCATGTAAGAACTCTAGGAATGATTTATTTACAGAAGACATGACCTTGTCTCTTAGCAATAAATCTGTAAGACCATCAAATGTTTTCTCTGTTTTGGATAATTCAATCCATCGTGAAAGTGTAATTCGTGCTTTTGAGATGAAATCTGAGAATTCTACACCTACCTCAGGTCTCATTGTTTTAAACAAAAGACGGTAACCTTCCTCAGACAGCTGATATCTCTTTATCAAAGCTGCCCTAACAGCATCATAATTGTCTTTGTCGGCCTCTTCAACAAAATATAACTTACTCAGAGACTCCCCTTTTAGATTTTCAGACAACTGATTCACATACTGTGATTTGTCAACATTATGAGATCGACAAGCCCGTTCAAATCTAGAAAGCCAAAATGTTATGTCATCACTGGTAGGGTTAAACGCTGGTACTTTGACCTTGTACACAAAGGGTTTACCATTACCACCAGATGCCTGATTAACATTACTCATACATGTCAATTTTAATTTCTCTAATTCAAACTCATGTTCTCTTATTGCTTTTCTCTCTTCAGCTTCTCTATCTAATCTTTTCTGTTCTGCAGGAGCTGTTCTGCAGCAGCTTCTAATTTTTTCTATTCTGCAGCAGCAGCAACTTCTAATTTTTTCTGTTCTGCAGCAGCTTCTAATTTCTTCTGTTCTGCCTCAAATCTCCTTTCCTCCACTTGCATCTGCAATTTCTTAAGTTCAGCAGCAGTATCAGCTTCTTTTTCTAATCTTTTTTCTTCAGCTAAGGCTTTCCTTTCTTCTGCAGCAGCTTTTTTTTCTTCTATTTGAAGGTTTCTCTCATCAGCCGCAGCTTTTTTTTTATCCTCAGCAGCAATTTTTTTTTCTTCAACACAGCAGCAATTTTTTCTCTCTCTGCAGCTAATGGATTTGTCATATTGAGCAACAGATTGTTCTAAAAGTCTTATCAAAAGATTTTCCTAGTGGTAATGAAAAATCTAAGGTAGACATAATGTCTTCTTAAATCAGAACCTTAAAAAGTAAATAAATTACTCACTTTGTTAATGGGAGACAAGTCTATACCTTAGACTTAGTCTTAGTCCAAACTTGTATGGTTTACAATAACCAATGATAACTTGAGTACCTGTGGACAACAATAATTGTATCTCAAATACTGTGGGGACAAGCCTTACAAAGGTCTTGTATACCTCACTGTAATCAAAGATCACTTGAGTACCTGTGGAAAAAAATATTTCCCTTTACCAATAACTTTGGGAGACAAGCCTTACAAAGGTCTTGTATATCTCAATGTAATCAAAGATCACTTGAGTACCTGTGGAAAAAAAAATATTTCCCTTTTCCAATAACAATCAGAAAGTACTCATCTGTACTATACTATCAGTGTATACCACTATACGTCATATGTCAACTAAAGACATTACAAATGACAAACAAGAAAAGACAATCTGAAAACATTTGCAGAGATCTTCTTCTTCTTCTTCTTCCATCCTTAGCCACCAACCGACAAAGCAGTCAGTGGCCAGTACGCCTAGTGGCGTCTTAGGGCAACAGCAAATTGATTTCTTTGCCGCTGTAGCCCATCATGCCTTATGGCATCTTTAGGGCAGCGACAAATCAATCAATTTGCCATTGTTTCCGTAATCAAATTGACTAGCAAACAGGTGATCAGCCCGTTGATTTTGCAGAGATCAAATTAAATTAAATAGGGGAAATGAAAAAAATGATCACAGAACCTGTGATGATAACTGCCATAAGATAACAAGACGAATAACGCTACAGTGTATAAACATAAGGGTGTAAAAAACTGAAATGAAAGGAAAGATGAGACCTACAATTATACAAACAAATCAAACAAAACTAAGGAACACAAAAAATGTTACAAATACAAATATGAAACAGTCGTCACAACTAACCAAATATTTGCAAACTATGTTGCAAGCAAATTTCAATTAAGAAATTGCTCCCTATCGAACGCCAGAACAAGACCAATATTACTCGGTATTTCCTGTTCTAGTCACACAGAATATAAACTAATTTAATACACAACAAATAACATGTAAGCATAAATAGCATATAGCATACAATATCATTTTATGTCATGAATGGAATGTGTTGCCAGTATAGTGTTGTAAAGTAGGCACAGTTTATTTAAATAATACTAACTTGCCACTTTATTCAGTAATAGACTTAAGTTTAAACTATTACACTGTCAATTTTTTCTCTGTTGAGCATATGAAGATCCCACGATGAACTATGCACTTTATTCAGCAACACTGCGATTCTTCTGTACATTGAGAAATGTCAACAATATTGCTCCAGATATTTTCTACACTTGATACCACTGTCCTGTGTAATACTGTCTGTACAGCGAAAAACTGTCAACAAGTGCTGACCTAGATACAGCATCCTATCGGTAATACAGGTCAAGCTGTCCTACTGGTGTTGATGTGTTCAAACAAATGTTCTTTCAGCTGTAAACTGTGATTCTCAACACAAAACTGCGTAAGCTGGACCCAGGAATCTGGCTCACCACTGTAACGACGTTATTTCTTACTACACCTGTAGTACACCACTGTAAAGTATCAGTCTGTCTGCTCTGTAAGGAAGAGTGGTGTGTTGTTGAGATCAGGCATGCTCCAGTCTACCCAGCTGTAAATGGGTAACTCACCCTAGTCCTGAGTTAGGGAAGGCAAAGGCTCCAGGGGAAGCAGGCCCTAAACTTGGTCACTTCAGCCGACGCAGGATGGTGTATGTATGAAGTAGTAGTGTAGAGTGTGATTACCGCGAATGGTGTACTGTTCGTGTGTTGACCAATATAATCACTCATACACATGTGTCTACAAGGTACCAATGCAGACTGCTGGAATCTTAGTTTACTCAATTTATTCAGACGTACACACTGGGACATACGAGTACATCAGGCTTTGTTGACATAACAATTTGTAGGTATACATAGCAGATCTGAAGTCATGACACATGCAGAAATAATGGGTAGTACATCAAAGTTCAATGTCATGATACATCATCTTATGAAACCACGAAAAGGGGGTTTTATAGCAGGATTGAGATCTCTCTGTCACTGTCCGATAATAAGATAAATAATCTGTTCTCTTGGCAGTGATCAAAACAGACGATGACCGAAATCCAACATGGCTACCTTCCTGAGTTGTCGTTCACTCATTCATAGGAAGAATATCAGCCAAAGTTAATTTACAATGGATATATAAAGGATTTCATGAATGGTTCCATGCAGCACTACGGTGATCAGGTTAGTTCACGTAGCCATAACCGCTGCAGGAAAATCTGTCATCTTCGTCGATACAAAACACGACACTAGCATATCGAAGCACCCAAAAGTCCAGCTAGGCCTAACCGACGAGAGATCATCAAAAATACGAGCTGGGTTTACCTGGAGTCCGAATCATCTATATACTGACATAAGGAGAGTCTCTAACACAAACTATCATAGAGACACTATCTCCTCCAGAAGAAAAAACCACTTCGTAAGACATTTTTTTCTTGACGAAGGGACCAGCTCTTGAAAAACGTACCCCGCCATTCTTAGCAGTACATCGGAACTCCTCACGACTTGTTAAGACAACTCATACTTCCGCTAACAAGAATCTAGTCCCTCATACCCATCCAAAATATACAATATAGGACTGATTCTACTTGTACTAATAATATGTAATACATATGAATTCAGGCCATAAACACAATAAGCAAATTAATATATTTTCTGGCCCTAAAATTAAGTACAAACGCAAGCGTACTATTCTTGCGCTGGATCGATATCCAGACCGATTACTCCTATAATCAAAAGTGTGAATCAAACATGGATTATCTCGCTTTTACAATAAACAGCATTTTCATACACAGATGGATGCATGACTATATTTTTCCCATATTAAATAACCATATCGATTTTTTTGTAATATGTGCGTCAAAAATATGCACGCAACAATCACCTTTCTTCGGTAACTTTACAATAATACTGTCTTTCCATTGTTGTGGTGGTTGTTCTTCTCTCCATACTTCATTTATAATATCTAAAATTCTCAAGAGGTTGTTGTCATTAACTGCTTTAATCATTTCCCCTGAAATTTCGTCAACTCCAGCAGCTTTAAAATTTTTAAATCTTTTAACGGCTTGTTTGATCTCGTCCAGCGTGAATTCATCACAAGTTATTGGCAAGGTGGTTGTGGGTGTTTCATTATTAAAATCAGGTGTTACTGTTGGTGGTGGTCTGTTTAGCACCTCCATGAAGTGCTCAGCCCATCTCTTCATTTGTTCTTTTTCTGTTGGTATTGAATTCCCTAATTTACCTTTAACAGGTGTTTCCATAGCAGTAGGCTGGTGACATAGTTGTTTTGTAATTTGATAAAGGCACCTACTATTACCAGTTCTTGCAGCATTTTCAGCTTCTACGGCCAGTTCATTGATGAAATGTCTTTTATCTCTTCGAGTTTTTGTCTTCATAGTTTAGTCATGTCTATTTGTGTACGTTGTCAGGCAGTCTGTTTTTTCCTGACTTCTCTCAAAGAACTGCTTTAAGCCTCCTTATTTGTCTATAATATTCTTTTTTCTTTCTTGTCTTTCAGCTCCACCTGGAGCATAAGCCATCAATTAATGCCATGCTGTTCTGTCGTGCACCATTCATTAATGTTTTATTTGCTATACTTTCATCCTTCATATATCTATCCTTTCTTCGTGAGTTTTTTGGGTTTCTCTCTATTTATATATACCCTGTGGATTCCAAACACTGGACTGCCTTATAGTGATGTTATTTTGTTCCCTGGACATAAGGTATGTCCTATCCCAACACCATCTAAATCTCACTAATTATTCCACTGGATTTGACTTTATTCCAGCACTTTTACATTTGCTGATCTTATAATACCATTACAGTCCTTTCTGTTTTGCATAAGCTCCCATTTACAAAAGACTTTTCTTCAGTGCCATTTTTGTTGTTTCTCCATATTTCAAGGAGCCGCGGTAGCATAGTGATTAGTGCACTGGCTTCCTTGCTCGGTGGTCCATGGTTTGATCCCTAGATGAGGTGGGATTTTTTAGACCGCAAACGACTCCGGGGGTCGACCAAGCCTCATGAATTGGGTACCAGAGCAACTCTGGGAAGGTTAAGGTGGCCAGCATGATGCTGACCACATCACCCCTAGTGTGCCGATGGTCAAGAAAATATGGGCCTAACAGCATATTCTCAATATGCCTTAATGTGCAAGTAACGGGATCCTTTCCGTATTTCAAGCTATACAGGAAGACTACCTTGACTTTAGATTTGAAAATTCACTTTAATTTTCATATCTTTCCCTTCACAGTGAAGGCCCCTCTTATATTCGTATTTTAATATAATTGTGCATTCCCCCAACTTTGTGTTTTGCAGCCAAGATATATGTAATATGTATGTGTCCATACGCTGTATAGGTTTCTCCAAGTGCATTCTGACTATCAATGATCGCATTTATTCTCATAATCTTTGTCTTTTTTTCAATGGATTTTCAGGCCCAGTATTCTCATTTTATCTTGCATCTGATTCAAGTTATGCAATAGAAGGGCAAGGCAAAGTTCAGATCTTTTAGTAGCAGTTTTGTCCTTGTCTGCTGAATTATGTTTCTGGTGGTGGATGTTGCTATTTCTATAATCCAATCTGTAGCCAGTTTGAAGAGAAATAATGACTAGAAGCATCCCAGCCACACTTCAGTTCTTATCTCTAAGGGTTCTGCAAATATATATATATATTTTGTCTGAAGAATTATGTATTTAATATTTCAAATGTTTTCCTGGTCAGGCTGATGAACATACAGTGGACTGACTCCATCAGAAGTTGTGGTGTCCAAACAGTTGAAGGCTATTCAGTAGTTCAAGAGTCTAATGTAAAGTGGTTTCTTTTTTTCTTTTCCCATAAATTTCAGGATGCGTAGAAGTAATTCTAGCTTTAATGTGTTATTGTTCTTATGTATGAATGCATATTTTGTTTATTTTTGCTGTTAAAACATGTACAGCAGTAAGGTATGTGAATGGACAAATGGTAGGAATGTGGTTGTAAATTTGTAATGAGAGAAAGCAGATGTAAAAAAAAAAATATGGTAGAGACTTAACTTTGTGGTTCTATACTAGCGGGAATGTTCTGCTTTATATTAAACTGCATATCCTGTGTAAGCCAGTGCTTTTATTTAGGCACCGCTCATCTCTTAGAGCTTATGGAACGTGCAGAAATATGTTCTGTAATTGAAATTAATCCCTCTTCTTCGTTCTCTCTCAGACGTCAACTTAAATATGTTCAATGAAAGCAGCGGTCAGCTTGAGGTTGTTGGCATCTCCATAGTTTTTCCAGGAATGGTACTGGTGACGGCCATATACGCTTTCTCTATTCCTCATATGTTGTGCACCTTTGAAGTGGATGTTCAGAAATTAATTCATTACCCATTAGTTGCCTGAAGCCTTCCTATCCTGAGTCATTTATTCAAGGTCCTTCTTTATCTCTTTTAAGGCTGTCTCCAATTCCTTTCTCCAAATGTTGTTTAAGTCTCCCTCTATTTTTTTTACTCTGGAAATTCCAGAAATAGACTGCTATCAACGAGTTTCCTCATTATGTGTCCTACCTACCACCAGTGTCCTGGAAATTCCAGAAATAGACTGCTATCAACGAGTTTCCTCATTATGTGTCCTACCTACCACCAGTGTCCTGGAAATTCCAGAAATAGACTGCTATCAACGAGTTTCCTCATTATGTGTCCTATCTACCACCAGTGTCCTGGAAATTCCAGAAATAGACTGCTATCAACGAGTTTCCTCATTATGTGTCCTACCTACCACCAGTGTCCTTTTCTCACGTCCCATCCCACTGGCACCTGTCTGGCGTTGTTTAAAAATTAAGTAATTGAAACAGTGTACTTTAAATTCACTGTCAGTATACACAATATACTAGACACTAGGTATTATCAAGCCATTATATGTTATGTATAAAGATGTTTTTATTGTTTATCATTAATAAATAAATCATTTTCAATAACAGTGATTCACTGAGTTACAAATGAGTTTACTTTAACATCTATGTATAACTTGTATCTACTAATAAAGATAATCAAACAAAGCCAGTATGATACTAAAGTATGTCTAATTTTTTTTGGTAGACACTCAATATACAATAAGTCGGAAGTTGCTCAAGAAAAAATATATATTTTAAAAATGAGTTTTGACATAAAGTCTGATATAATTCTAAATTAAACATTTTTTTATGGGCAAGAATATACAATGTAGTATATAAGATATTTTGAGATAAACAATTTCAATATTTTGCATTAGCAAAATGCAGTTGTGGAGATATTTTCCAGTGGTTTTCTTATTACTACTATTAATTTAAAGGAAGGAGTATAACTTCAGTGAAAACAGAATGAAAAATGAATCATACACTTTTACATCTGATAGTGATACAAAAGATGATGGATACATTGCAAATGTTCTTGTTGATATCAAGGCACAAAGGAAACAGTTTTGCAAAATGTAGTGTTAAACTGAGTAAACATTCTCATGAACAATGTTTCATTTGATCACTTTCATATACAATTATTTATACATATGTGCACATACATGACAGTACAGTTTTATATATATATATATATATATATATATATATATATATATATATATATATATATATATATATATATATATATATATATATATATATATATATATATATATTGAAAGTTTTCATATCCAAATATTTGCCTGTACACAACTGCTTATTGTGGCTAGATGACAAAGTAGAAGCAATATTCTTAGATAAATCTTCACAATTCTCATCTGTCATGGGCAAGAGATATAGTTTTACTTCACAACATTATGCATGGGGCATATATGGAGTCATCCTTATATGACCACCAGCTAAGCATGATAATACAAATGTGAAAGTGCACCTGTCTTGTCAGGCTAATTATACCCTCATTGACTCTCCTGAAATCATCCACACAGTTCCAGGGATTCCCCCAGTGGTGAAACATATTGAGAACCCAGCATTGCCAACACTAAGCTTGGATGAGACACTTGAGCTCCAGTCGTAACTGGCTTTTTACCTGGTTGGCTGCATACAGGAGGATAGAAAATAAAACAAGTTAAAAAGGTGATGTCTTTGTCTGTAAAGATAATAAACACCAAAATCAAACACAGCTGCTCAGGACAGGAAATAACTGATGAATGATTCAACTATCTCACAGTTAAGTTAAACAGTGGGCACGTTAACTTTGAAAAAGGGAAATTCTGGACTTAGATCAAGACCCTTGTATGCATCAGAAATGCAAAAAACGTTACATAAACCAGGGTTGTGGAGTCGGTCAAAAATTCTCTAACTCAGATTCTTGAAATTTTAGAAGTCCAACTCCCAACTCCAGCTACAGTATTTTACTAGTCATATGGCATACAATTCAAAGTCTGGACATTTTTTTCCGACTCTACTAAACAGTGACAAACTCCACGACTCTGACTCCACAGCCCTGACATAAATGCAACACTGTGCACATGTTTCAGAAGACCTGATTTTGTCTTCTTGTTTTACTGGTAAGTACTGAAGACACATTTAGTGACTTTTGGGTAAAGTCAGATGACCTGGATGATTACTAGACCATTGTCTTGTATCTTTTGGATACTTCATCAAACATTTTTGTCATCCTCCTGTCCTTTGTCCCACTGTCCCTGGTTAAAAGTGACTGACTTTGACTATTAATCTGTCCTTTTCACATTTTAGCTAGATGGACAAACTATTTTATACTCTGCTTCTCTTTGTTCATTCATTCATTACCCTCAGTTTCCCAAGGAGCATTAGGCCTTCAACAAACATATGCCAAGTCCTCCTGTCATGTGCCATCTCAAATTTTTTCCACGTTCTCATCATTTTCATCTGTCTCCAGCTCTCTTCTCCATGTGCTTCTTGGTCTACTTCTGCCTCTCTTGCCCTGGGGGTTCCAGAACAAGGACTGCCTTGTAATGCTCTCAGTAGGTTTCCTTAGTATGTGTCCTATCCATAGTCTTCTTCTCGTATCTTGTTCCACTGGCACTTGTCTGGTTCTTGTCATCAGTTCCACATTGGTAACCTTGTCATACCATTTTAATCCTATGCAAGCACCCAGTAATGAAAGTGTAGCTTTTTGGTTGTTGTTTTTGTTGTTCTCTAAGTTTCAGAGCCATACAGTAGAACTGACTTGACATTTGAGTTGAAGATTCTTATTTTTGTGTTGGACCCGATTTCTCTTGATCTCCATATATCTCCCAATGCAATGAAAGCTCCTATTGCTTTTTATATTCTTATTTTGATATCATTGTCGGTCCTTTCAACTTTAACTATATTGCTGCCAAGATATGTGTATGATTCTACATCTTGTAGTGGTGTTTCTTCAAGTTGAACCTTGTTATCAATGACTGATACGACGAGTTAGGCATAATGATGTTAAATTGAGATAAAAATTTGTAACACATTAATAACGGCTTTCTTAAAACTAGAAGTTTTCAAACTGATTTTCTATGAACAATAAGGATGTGAGATACCAAGACAGGCTGTTTCTTTCTAATACCTTTTCCTCAATGACATTGGGAACATAATGGATTTATGTCTCCAGTCTTTATCATACATTCCAACTGATAATTTCCCATTAATCTCTTATATTATTTTCCCACTGCCATTGCTATCATTCTCGGTCTCATGTGCTATTTAAATTTACTCTCCATTATTTGTCAGCAGTACTAATTTTCGTTGTTTGGTTTAGACCTTTTTACTACCTATTTTTAATTAGCCATTTGTAATTTCTACAGCCTTGTGGTTTGGGGGCAGGGGAGCCCAGAGGTATTTCAAGGTCCTTCCATGTATTACCTTCATCTCTGTCCCCAATTCCCTCTTCATATGCCTCCAACTTTCCAACCCTGGAGATTTCAAAAGAAGGACAGCCTTGTAATGTTATCAGCTGGTTTTCTCAATGATTGTCCTGTTTAATGCCAGCATCTTCTTCTGAACTCTTGCTCCACTGGTATTTGTCTGGATCTTTCCATCAGTTCTATAATAGTGATCTTGTCATACCATCAGTTCTATAATAGTCATCTTGTCATACCATCAGTTCTATAATAGTGATCTTGAAAGATACTATATTTAGATATTGGAAATCAAATTTTATTATCTTGGAATTTACTACATAAATGTCCTAATTATAACCCATCAAAGGTTGAGCGGAATACTTTGTCTTTTAAAAAAAAATCTTTCATGTAGTTATTTGCTCCTTTATCACAGCAGACAGGCATCGAACACAAAACTAAAAGTAAAAAGAAATGGAAAAGTAAACGTGAAATTCATTAGCAAAAGGTAAAAGTTAATGAAAATCTGTATAACAAGGGTGACAAGAAGTTTGCTTTAGGAAGATATTTCTTCACCGAGAGATTTACATCACTATTCTAGTACCAAGTAAAAACTCACTGCTAAAGTGGGCTAATTACATATAAAGAAATACAAAGCAACAACTGACAAAATGAACAAAAAAAAAAAGGACGTAACTCTCAGTGCTAAGTTACCTATTAAAATCATTAATTATTTCCCTTTTTACTCCGTATCAAGCATGCAGTTACCACTGCAGTGGGTCCCCTTGCAGGAAGCCTTTTACCAAAGCATCCATGTGCTTTTGCAGTGATGTTTTCTGTAGCCGTTTGTTTTACATAAAGAAGCTGCCAACCCCGTGTGACTCGACTCCTCTGGCTTGCCTGAGGAAGCAGTTTTTTTTCCTTCTGTCTCCTTAGAGAACCCCGGAAACTACACCAGACACCGATTGAAATACAGTACATTAAATATGGCACAGATATGGAACCATTTATCTGGCACATTTGGGCCCTGAGGTTGCCAAATAGATGGTTTTCCAAGAATTCAGGTAGCCAGGCCTAAAATATGAATTAAATTTTGCATACCAGCCTGACTCACAGGGTGTTGTTATGCCTAATTACTCACTGAAAATTTTTTGTCTGGGCCAAGATAAGAGAATGAGGGAATTTTTTCTTTGTTGCTGTTGGATCATTCCACTACCACGTTATTTCTTTCTACAATCTTTATCTGGCGTAATGTCTTCTTGTGTTTCATTATCTTTGGTAAATCACTATCATCATAACATTTTTTTTTTTTTGTTTCATTACATCATATGTGAACCAGTGCCATACGCATCACATGAAAGCTTCATTGATGCGCCTCTGTCTAGATGTTTTAGTAACTCCAGATTATCATTTAATATTTACAGACATTTGCTTTCTTTTGGCAGTCTTGCCACCCAGATGTTTTTCTGCAAGCCTTTTGACATAATGATTAAGGGAATATATGTGAGCAGGGCTGGAAAAAAAGCATTAAAAATGTGAGCAAAAATCATGAGAATACTAAGCATTTGCAACTGACTGCTTAGACAACAGTCACACATCAGTGACTGCACCATAAACAAAGCCAGAGGAATTACTTGGTGCGCATTTTAATTATTGCAAATTGTCGGTTTCTGGAAAGTTCCACATACTGGTTAGTTAGATAAATGGCACCATACCTTAAATTAAATACATTAAATATAATGAATGTATAGTAACATAAATGTATACCAATTGTGTATATTAGTTTACAGTACAATGAACTTTTCTAGCAAACAGTACACAGACTATGTTCATGCATACAATACAAAGTGTACTAGCACACAGTATAATGAATATATTCTTGCAAACAGTACGTTAAATGTATTCTAGTCTACGTGAAAATCTGTAGTATACAGTATACCTAATGTGTACTAGCAAATTACACTAGAAACCCCTAAAGATATATTCTATGGATAAGGAGCCGCGCTAGCGTAGTGGTTACAACACCGCTCTGGCGACCGGGTGATACAGGATCAAACCCGGGCGACGGCATTTGAGGATTTTTCGTCGACCGGGATTTGGACTGGATTAACTCGAGACCTGGCGAGGACATTTGAAGGAGTGTCGTCGACCAGGGACTGGCGGCTCCTGAGCCGACCCAGCTGCAATGGGTACCTCCGAAATCGGCAAGTATTTGCCTGAATGGCGAGGGACACCTGTCTCTGTACAAGAAATAAAGGGATACTCACGTAAAATCAATGTCAGGTTAGACATAAAAAATAATAATAACCTGAGATTTCGCCTCGAGTATTAGCGGGCGTACGAAAAAAAAAAAAATATTCTATGGACAACTGGCAGATGCCATAAGAATAGCCGGGTGGCTGTAGCTGAGGTTCAAAGATGTGTGCAATAGAGGTGGGCAAATTGACACACTCAACTGTTTCGAAACAGTTAGCGCAGTGATTTAAACTGTTTCGAAACAGTGAGTCGACACAACGACACAATTGCCCGTATCGGGGAGAAAGAAGTCTCTTATAGACAGTACCGGCGCGGGTATACATGAACTGTGTGAGACACTTTCCTCTGTTTTTACTGTCGTGTGTGAAAATCTATGGCGTTTCGTGTGACCACAATTCAATATTTTTACACAAGTCTTCATTATGATGTAATAAAACGTAGATATGATGATAGCTGCAGTATATGGGAAAATAATAAAAAACAACAATAATAATAACAGTAATAATAACACATGATATCAAACTAGAGTAAGCTAGATTTGGTAGACAATGATTCAAATCCACACCGAGTACACATATCAGCAGAGCTAATAAAGTGTATATTACATTTATACGAACACACTGACACTTTCAACTTTAACATAGCGCCTAAAACATTGACAACTGCAACACTGACACAATTTCCAGTGTCTATAACTTCTCAGCAAAAATAATATCACTTGTAAAATCAAGTCATCATAATACATCCCTGAAAAATATGACATGTTTGATATTCCATACTAATGTTCCGAACGGTTGATTCAAATTTTACATAGGCTCAGACAGTGTGTCGCTGCAAAACAGCGAGGCAGACGAAAGAAACAAGCAGGAAGTGTCGAATCGCTCGCTGTTTCGAAGCATTGTTTCGACACATACCGTCATACACACACTAGCCATCTCTAGTGCCTAGTCATACTTGAAGTTGACGAACCCTTGAATAATAAAATACCAGAACACACGTTACATTTTACTTTGTTGTCTTTGATCTTTACAAAATAATCCCAAACAGGGCTTCTCCCCGCCATAAATGAAGATTAAATGAGGTTGAACACAAGTTTTAAACACTATTTTATGTATAAACAAAACACGTTTTCTTACGAGAGCGCCTGAAGTCAGGAATCAAGAGTACCGTAACATGCGTATAATGAGCGCTTGGATGAAATAGAACTATGGAACAACAGTTTCGAAACAGCAGACTACAAGTAAATTAACTGAAACAATGAGACATGAGTCGTGACACCCTAGTATGTAGATTTACTTATTCTCGTTAGTACAAATCTATGGTATTTCGTGTGACCACTGTTAAGAATTTTACACAGTCGTTTTCATTATGATGATATGCAAGGGGAACATGCTGACAGCTGCAGTAAAAGTGAAAAAAATTATAATAATAACAGTAATAATGACACATTATATAAAACTAGAATAGGTACAGTCAGCGACAATGATTCAACTCAAACCGAGCAGACACCTAATAGTAGTAAGCCTCTTTCAGTCCTGAGGAATTATTTAAAAAAAAATTATGACTTGTTTGATTTTCCATACTATCTATGAACGCCATATGTAGCGCACGCTTGACACATGAGACAATGATACAGTGTGCCTTTTGCAAAACAGCGAAGCAGACGGGAACTGAAGCTGCTGTTCGAAGCAGGCTATGTGTCGAATCTGCGTGAGACAATGTGTCTCTGCAAAACAGACAGGACGTGACACTGTTTCGACACCGCAAAAATCTGCGCATCGAATCGTTCGGGTACGACGCAGTTTCGACACATTGTTTCGACACATAAACACAGTAGCCATCTCTAGTGTGCAAGAGAGACATGAAGGTACTGGCCATAAATCCATCAACCTGTCAGGATGAAGCTGCCAGTCGCACCAAGTGGAGATGCTCCCTATGGCGCCACTTTAGATTGGGCAAATATAAGCGCGTTACAAGAAGCAGAACAGAAAAGAACATGCCTATAAGAACACCAGGCACATAAAGCAGATGAAGGATGTCACCTCAAGGCACACCAATCCACTAGTCAGTTATGGCTGGAAGAAGCTACCACTATTATCCATACTCATCATATGCCATATAATATACAAAGCTCTATACATATCAGGTTCACAATATCCTATCGGGATCTCACCTTCATTTATATGTTATAATGACCCAGTAGAGCAGTTTTATTTGGTGTTCCATTTTCCAGAAAACATATCCTGAGTGCTGGGCAGGGTATTAAATCAATCAATACTCTTGAGCTCCTCATGGAGCACATGCCTTCAACAATGTATGCTGTCCTCCTTTTGTGTGCCATCAACTCGAGGTCTTTCTGGGTATTCCTTTTTATTTTTCTCGCCAGTTCTCCTCTCCACGTGTTCTGTCTACCTCTACTTCTCTAACCCTGGGGATACCAGAACTAAGACTGAAGCAGGGTATTACTGTACCCAGTACCGTACAATGAATGTGTACTAACATCCCACTTACTAACAGTGTGGAAATGTTTCTCTACTCCACTGTAATGATACACTTAACGTTTTGCAATACATTTTTTTCTGACCAAAACTGCCCTTTATTTTAACAGTCCCTCCCCAAAAGTCTAACTGACAGAAACTACTAACCCAGGGGTCTGGAACCTTTCCATGACAAAGAGCCAAATATTTAATGTTGTCTCCATTTAAAAAAATTGAAGAGCCAAATGAAAATAAAAATCACATGGTATCCCTCATTCAATAATATATATATTATATATAATTGAAATAATAAACACAATTTTTCAAATGCTATTTTAATACACAATAAGTAATAAAAAAAATTGTTCAGTAACAAATATTCAGATAAGATGTAACATAATAATACAATAAAATATACACATGAAAAGTAAGGAAATTTAATGAGACTTTTGCTGTTGGATTTCCTTGCAAAGTTGGTCAATATTTGGTGAATAATCTGTTGTTTTCATTTTCAAGCATGACTGGAGACTCACGTCATTTAATTGGCTTCTTAATTTGCTTTTGATATAATTCATGTTGGAAAATAAATGTTTACAAAAATATGTTGATCCACAAATTGGAAGAAGCCCAAATGCAAATTTCTTCAGCTGAACATAGCTGTCAGTAAACAGTTCCAAACATCAAATATGGGAGCCGCGCTGGTGTAATGGCTTTGGCGTTGTACTGGCGACCAGGTGTTCATGGTTCAAACCCGGGCGTCGGCGTTTGAAGAAATGTTTACGGCCGGAAATTTGACTGAATAGCCTGAACGGCTCCTGTGATAAACCCTCTGTGGATGGGAAGGAGCGAAGCTCCTGACCGGGTTGGAAGGAAAGTCCTCAGGTTCCCCAGCCTCGCAATGACATGTCATTGGGCCGAAGGGCTGAAAGCCCAAAGGCCGCTGGTTAAGAAAAAAAAAAAAAAAACATCAAATATGATCTGATCTTGTTTTTTGAGCTCACTAATTTCAGACACTAGTGATGTAGTGAAAGGGCCGATTTTTGCCTTTCAAGATTTTCAAGCTCATAGACCAGATGTGTAAATTTTGAACACCACAATGCTTTGTCCTCTAAATCTACCAATTCAAGTTCAAATCAGCTTGGTCAATTTGAGGAAAGGCTGAAAAATTCAGTTTGGTGATATCTGTTTCAAGAGGTTTTATCAAAAATGACAAGGTTGCCTTTTCTTTTCTAAACTCTTGAAAGCGGTCAGCAAATGATTTTCTCTCATTGTTCTCAGTAACTTTTTTGAGGAACTTAAGGTCAATGCTACTTTCGCAGTTTGCATATGTTCTTTTAATGCTGGGAAGTGTAATAATTTGCCAGTTTCAATGTCTCTAGCAAACAAAGACAGCTTGTGCTCAAATGAAAGCACTTCTTCCAAGAGCAAAATAGCTGCATTGCCCTTTCCTTGGAGTTTTTTTATTTAAAATGTTCAAGTGAGAAGTCATGTCTAGTGCCCTGTATATAAAGAGTGACGACAACTAAGGTTAGCCCGAAAATGGCGGCCAAACCCGTATCGCTGGAAAAAGGACCCAATCGCGACTTGCAAAATTAGCTACAAATACAGTAGCACATATTTGTATCTAAGGTCCTTTTTCCAGCGATACGGGTTTGGCCGCCATTTTCGGGCTAACCTTAGTTGTCGTCACTCTCTATATACAGAGCACTAGTCATATCCAGCATGAAGTAGAATTTCTGTAACCAATCAGGGTTTGATAACTCAGAATATTCAAGTTTCTTTTCTTCCAGCCATATCTTTACTTCATTAAGACAAGTAGCAAACCTCATCAGAGAGTTGCCTCTAGATAACCACCGTACCTTGTTATGCAAAAGAAGATCAAAGTATTAATGACTGACTTTTTGGAGAAACTCACAAAACTGTCGGTGATTCAGAAAAATCCAGTTTTCACAGTAATTTGTTGTCAAAAGAAATTTTTTTAATACCGGCAAGTACATCAGGAAATGTAGTTTCAATTGCAATTGGCGGTTACAGTCTGTGTGGCTAGCGTGCGCGACGGACATCTCATGAAAAAACTTGTTTATTTCGTGATAGAAAATCCTGTAATCTGTTTTGAATCCAAAAATAGAAATAAGGGTAAAGCCCTTATGAAAGTGGTTAGTGCACTGGCTTCCTAGCTCGGTGGTCCATGGTTCGATCCCCAGTTGAGGTGGGATTTTTTAGACCGCAAACGGCTCTGGGGTCAACCCAGCCTCATGAATTGGGTACCAGTGGAACTCTGGGAAGGTTAAGGCGGCCGGCATGATGCTGACCACATCACCCCTCATGTGCCGATGGTCAAGAAAATATGTGCCTAACACCATATTCCCAATATGCCTCAATGGGTGTGTAACGAGATCCTTTACCTTACCTTATGAAAAAGGGATAAAAAATGCTTTGCTAAATACCATCAGATCAATGACATGAAATAATTTGTTTTCATGCACGCTATCAGTTGTGTGTATAGTTTCTTTTTCGTGTGATTTTTTTCATTAATGACTTCCATATTTCAAAAGGATACAAAAACACTATTTTTCATCAAAAACTAATAAAATATGTATTTCTTATGGATAAATGGATATACTTTATTTAAAAAAAAAAAAAAAATTATGATAGGAGTATCAGACCTGTGGAAACGTTTATATTTTATGATAAGTCTAGACTTTTTTTCCAAAATATTTGCATCATAGTTATTTCAGCCGTAATATTTTAATATACAGTAGAACTCCATTTATCCGAACCCCAATTATCCGAACATCCAATTATCCGAACACTTTTTCCAGAAAAAAAAAAAATCAGATGCCACAGTCACGTTAGACTAAAATTCTGAATCTTTTGATGCGACAAACTTCAAATGTGTGCGAACAATTTGTAGAGAATGGGATGGCTAATGGTCGGTCGCTTACGTACAGGAAGTCAGTTAGATCATAAAGTCAGTTAATATCTGGTTTACCAATCCAGTGTACGTGTGCGTTCTAGGTAGAACACTGGCTAAACAGACAGTTCAACTTAAAATAATTGTGTCTGCTACTACAGCAGAATAATTTTGGTGTACAAGTATTTCTCTGTGCGATATGGCATCTTCCAGTAGGCCTAAAGCATATAAACGGAACCGCAATGTTTTGTCAATTGAAACGAAAACAGAAATTATCAAGAGACTAGGACAAGGTGAAACTGTGTCTTCACTTGCGAGGATTTTCAATGTTGGGAAAGCTACCGTCTCTGACATCAAAAGTAACAAGGATAAAATTATGAGTTTTGCATCGAAATTTGATAGTGAAAATGGGTCGAAGAAACGTAAAACCATGAGAAATGCGAAAGATGTGAAATTTGAAGAGGCTTTGTATATATGGTTTGTGCAAAGAAGAAGCAAAGGGGAACCTATCTCTGGTTCTCTGTTGTGTGAAAAGGCACTTCAGTTCAACAATCAACTTGACGGTCCTCCTGACTTTAAGGCTAGCCAGGGATGGTTAAGAAACTTTAAATCTCGTCATGGCATACGAGAATTGGAGATTCAAGGGGAATCATTATCTAGCGATGCAACTACCGCTGAAAATTTTAAAGAAACATTCTTGGCTTTTTTGGAAGAAGAAGGTTATTCACTCGATGATGTGTATAATGCCGATGAGACTGGCTTATACTGGAAATCATTGCCTCAAAAATCACTTGCATCTCAGCGCGAAGCAGCTGCCCCTGGGTTTAAAAAGTGCAAAGAGAGAGTAACAATTTTGGTAGCCGCGAATGCCAGTGTAAGTCATCGTTTACCGGTGCTATTGATCGGTAAAGCCAAAAAAACCACGTTGTTTAAAGAATGTGACACGTCTCCCATTGTGCTACAAAGCACAGAAGAGTGCTTGGATGAATAGTGAAATATTTCTTGATTGGTATACAAATCAGTTCATCCCAAATGTGAAGAGGTTGAGAGAACAAGAAAAGAAAACTGGAAAAGTAATTCTTCTACTGGACAATGCACCATCTCATCCAGAGACGGATACATTGAATGCAGTTGATGCAAATTTTAAAGTAATTTTTCTGCCTCCCAATGTAACAGCACTGATTTAACCAATGGATCAGGGTGTTATAGCAAAGCTTAAAAAGATGTACAAGAAAGAAGTCCTGCGTCGTATATTGTTGGCTGAAGATGAAGAAAGTGTGCTGGCGTTTTCCAAAAAGCTTAATCTCAAAGACTGCTGCTATATGTTAGCTGATGCTTGGACCACCCTGTCACAAGATAATCTCAACAAGGCTTGGAGTAGATTGCTTGGGAAAAAAAGGAGGAAATGAAACTACTGCAGTGGACACAAATGATGATTGTATAAATGAAGTTGTGGAACTGTTTCAAGCAATGCCCGGATTTTCGGACTGTGACAAAGATGATGCACACATGTGGCTAGAAGATGATAATGATTCTGGTTTTCAGTTTTTGAATGATGAAGAAATGTTGTCTTTTGTGCAAGAAGAAAACCAAATACATGTAGAGACCGATGATGAAGACTCCTCAGAAGTACATGATGTACTTGTAGATTATGAAGAAAAACCAAAACTTCGACCAAGTCCTGAAGAGGCCTTTATAGCACTAGAAACAGCGATGGCTTGGTACGAGCAAGAAGATGACAGCTGTCCTACACAGCTTCTGCTGTTGAAGAGAATGCGGGACTTAGCAGCCAAAAGGAGACTATCCAGTTTGGTGCAAAAGAGGATTCCTCATTATTTTAAATAGTGGGCTACATCTGTGCAAGTACATATATACGTAAGTTGCGCCTGGTTTTGAATCGTTTTAATGTTATTTTGAAAACATTTCTCTTTCTTAACAAAAATAATTAATACACGTAGTACATGCACTGCAGTGTAATAAAAGATTTTGGTGATACAGTGATCTAATACAGTGTGGGTATTATTATTACAGTACAAGTAAATATGTTTTATAGTGTATTTTCCTTGTGATGGTTAATTATTTTTAGAAATATGTGTACATGTACTCGATACATTATGTAATCCAATTATCCGAACATTTGATTATCCGAACGATGCTCGGTCCCATGGGGTTCGGATAAATGGAGTTCTACTGTAAATTGTTTCTTTTTCTTTGAGATATAGATAACATTTTTAAAGTTCTATCAAAAAGCCCTTACAATTCTGCACATTTAAGTTTTGTCCACGAAATATGTGTGTCAAAAGGTGGTTTTAGTGCACGGACACAGAGTTAAGAAGCCGAGAGCTAAGAGCCGCACGAGATGGCTCAAAGAGCCACATTTGGCTCGCAAGCCGACGGTTCCCGACCCCTGTACTAACCCAATCTTTTAATGAGAATGTCATGGTTGTCCCTGATGTCTGTACACAAATAAATATTTTAAATCTGAATAATCATTGATTATAAATATGTTCTTTCATCTTGAGGACGGTTTTCTTACAAATTTACAAGCATATTCAATATTTGATGTAACTGTACAAAGTTAGATGAGAAACAGTAACATTCTTAATTAGATAATTATGACATAAAAGCACCCAGATGGCTTTGCATAAAGTGATGGATGGTTCACAGGCTTACAGTCTTGATGTTTCTTTCAGTGAAAAAGATGACATTAGCTGCTGTGACTCTAATCACAAGATGGCACACAGACGAGACTGGAAGAAAGCAAACAAAATTTCTTGATTTAAAAATTATAATACACTCTTCAATTTGACATTAGCAAAGTCTTATCAGCTAATAATTTTTGATTTAATGACGTTTGTTATTCAATGATACAATAAAGTGTACTGCCTTTAATGAACTTTATCTCAGGCACTGACTGATGTTTTCTTGTTTTTTTTACCTATTTAGATTTTTAGAAATTTAATGACATCTTTAAAAATTATTAAAACATGTAATATAATGAAAACTCTTGTATAATAAAAAAGCATGTTTCATGATGACACTTATAATGAAGAAGCAGGTAAACTGATGGGTGTGTTTATTTAAAAAAACAGAAAAACGGTAATGCGTCTTACTAAGGCAAAAGACCAAAAAAAAAAATGGCCAATGCTGCGGCCACAAGGCCTTCATCAGGGAAAGGAAAGAAGACCATGTGGCTGCCTCGACCAGGTGATATACTTTTTAGTTTTTTTTTTTATTTATTTTCTCATGTGTCTTGTTTAGCTCTAGCCTTCTTTCCTTGAAAAAAAAAAAAAAACATTAATTGTAAAGTAAACACATCAATAACTTCAATTCTTACTTATATTAAACTTTTATAAAATAATGTTAACACATTAACTACCACGAGCCGGTGGGACCGGCTTTTGAAATCCTATCACTTGGACTGTAAGCCGCTCAGAGCGTCGATCTATTTTTAGTAATAAAAGGAACGAAAAATGTACTGAAAAACTTTCTGATCTGGTTCGAGATTTTAAATTGCCACCGAAAAACAAATTCCCACAGCATGGTTGTTGTAGAACACTGGAAAATTGATATTATGTTCATATCTTTCAGCGTTTTGGGTTAGTTACCAAATCGTGTAAAAACTGTTTACCGTGGCAACAAGTGATAGGACCATAAAAAATGCTTGTACATCTCGTCTAACGGCTGAATAGGCTAGAAACTTGTTTCAACAATTGACCGATAGATCTAGCGACGAGGACAAGATTGAAAACGGTGTGCACATTGATTGAAATAGTGATTTTGATAGAGATGGGGCGCAAGCAGTTATAATTGTGAAAATATTGCAAGTCCTCGGCCATCGGAGGGCCGTTAAATAGCAGCACCTCTATTAGAGTTATAAATGGTGCTTATTGTAATAGTACATTCATTTATCTTTAAAATGACGTGTAATTCAAAAAAATCTGTAAACAATTATGAAAACTACAGCTTACTTTGTGCAAACACCTACAGGATAAAATGGGAAAAACATTTAATTTGGCCACAGTGTGTTTTTCAATTCAGTAGTTAATGTGTTAAAATTGAGAGAAAATCCACAAAAACTGAAGGGTTTAAAAACTGAATTTGGTTTCAATGAATTATTTCTCTTTGTTATCATTACACTACTGTAAAGTAAGATGTTCCTCCATTGAATGAACTAGAAATCTGTTTGCTTCCAGATCAACATCATTTATTGAAATGTTTTAAGTAAAAAAATAAAGCGAATATTTGATATTTTCCCTTTCATGTGCTGCGTCCCAGCACGAGACAGGGCCCTACCCAGCTAAATGCATTTATATTTGTGTTCACACCAGCTCACATACTGTCTTACGGCTAAACTTGTATGTCTTTGATCTTATTAGATAGTTGTCGGGATGGGAGATAATGTTGTAGTTTTTGTGTTTTTATCTCACTTTAATCAACACTACAGTTTATTTAGTCTGCATAATGTTTTTCAATGTGTGTATTACACTATATTTAAAAAAGAAATGCAGAGTGTCCCAGAAGCCTTCTTCTTCTTCTTCTGTCCTTAGCCACAGACCGTCAAAGCAGTCAGTGGCCATTACGCCTAGTGGCGTCTTAGGGCAACAGCAGATAGGTTTTCTTTGCCATTGTTTCCCATCACGCCTAGTGGCGTCTTTAGGGCAACGGCAAATCAACCCATTTGCTGTTGTTTCCGTAATCGAAGTGACTGGCAACGGGTGATCAGCCCGTTGTGCCAGAAGCCTTAGTGCACAGTTTTAAGCTTTAATAATTTTGAAATATAAAAGCTACAAACTTAAAAAAAAACATAAATTGAAAGTTTAATTATTTAAATTTTCCTTACACTTACTTAGTTTTGTGAGTTTTGAATAATACATTTTAATTTTTAAGTTTCAGTCTCTTTGACTGAAGATGGCAAATGTCGAAGACAAATTTTCACTTGCCCGGCATCTACCGAATCTAAACTTGCCATGAATTGAGCCGGTTTCCATACATATTACCAGCTCAGCAGACGAGAACAAATGATAATTTTACTCACTCCGCATGGGCCACAACAGATTGGGATATCATCTATTCAACAAGCTAAATATAGGAACTACCAATGAGTGTAGCTGTGGCACTGATAAAATGACTGCTGAACGTCTGCTTCAAAGATGCCTAACTTATGAGCAACAGAGAAAGCCCATATGGCCATCACCAGTACCATTATAAATAGCCTCAAGCTGACCACTGCTTTCTTTGAAAATATTCAAGTTCAAGTCTGAGAGTGTACGAAGAGAAAGAAGAGCCAGTTTCCTTGAATTTTGTCATCCAGTTGTTAAATAAATTTCTATGGGGAGCCTCCTTCTTATAATCTTCTTCTTCTTCTTTGATCCATAACCGCCAACCGTCAAAGCAGTCAGCGGCCATCACGCCTGGTGGCGTCTTGTAGGGCAGCAACAAATTGATTCCACTTTGCTCGGTCGGCGGCCATCCTTCGTACAGTGCCCCAACTGTGGTTCATTCTTTGCATCTCAGCTTCCACAGTTCTCCGCCAAGTTGTTTTTGGTCGGCCTCTCTTTCGCTTTCCCTCGGGGGTCCATGGCATAGCTGTTCTTGCGATGGTATCAGGGTCCCTTCTGAGGACATGGCCAACCCAACTCCAGCGTCTGCCAGCTATGATGGTGTGCATGTCCTCCTGATTACTCCGAATAAGTAGTTCTTGGTTGCTGATGGTGTTTGGCCAAAAGATTCGGAGAATTTTCCTTAGGCAGATTGTGTGGAAGGAGAACAGTTTCGACATTTCCTTCTCTGTTTTTCTCCAACATTCCGCACCATAGAGAAGCACAGAAAGTACACAGCTCTCATACAGTCTTAATTTGGTGTTTGTGCTGTACTGGGAAGACTTCCAAATGTTGTTGAGAACAGCAAAGGCTGTTCTCGCTTTATTCATTCTGTTGTTAATGTCCTTGCTTGTTCCGCCGTCAGGTGTTACTATGCTTCCTAGGTAAGTAAATGTGTCTGTCTGTTCTAACTTCTGGTTCCTTACTGTTATTGGCTCAGGATTGCCCACATTTAGTGTCATGACCTCTGTCTTCTTCAAATTGATGTTCAGGCCAACCTGCTGGCCATACTTATTCAGTCTATCGGTTTTGTCTTGAATGTGTTGGTGTGAATGCGCGAGTAGTGCAATGTCATCTGCATATTCCAAATCTTCCAGTGTAGAAAACGTTGTCCATCTAATTCCTCTTGGACTGCCCTCTGTTGTCTGGCGCATAACCCAATCTATGACTGTCAAAAATAATGTTGTTGATAAGGGGCATCCCTGTCGTACTCCTGTTTTCACTTCGAAAGTTACATTACTCGATCCAACACTGCACGTAAAGTTAGAATAGAGGCTTTTTATAATGGAAACAATGCGGCTGGGAATTCCATAAGCCCTCAGAATTTTCCATAAGCTGTCTCTGTGTATGTTGTCGAAAGCCTTTTCAAAATCAACAAAGTTAATGTACAGCTGTCTCTGCCATTCTGAGCACTGCTCTATAATGTTCCTGAGGGCAAATATATGATCTGCACATCTTCTGTTCTTTCTGAAGTCCGCTTGTTCTTTCCTCAGTTTATGGTCAACTGCTTTTGAAATTCTCTGGATGATTATCCTGCCTAGTATTTTGCTGGGAACTGAGAGGAGGGTAATTCCTCTCCAGTTGTTGCAGTCTGCAAGGTCGCCCTTCTTGGGCAATTTGACAATTATTCCTTTGTTCCACTCTGTTGGTGTTGTCCCTGTTTTCCAGACTTGTGCAAATAGTGGTTCTAATAGTCCGCTGCTAGTTCAGGGTCTGTCTTGAATAGCTCAGCATTCAGATTGTCGTGACCAGGCGCTTTTCCATTTTTTAGCCCTTTGATAGCTGTGATAATTTCTTCTTTTCGTGGAATGTCTGTATTTACGTCTAAGTCACTTTCAGCCTCAGGAACATTCAGCTGAGTCTCTAGTGGTTCCTTATTCAGTGTTTCTCTGAAGTGCTCTGCCCATCTTGTTTCCTGCCCCTGTGCTGTGGTGATGAGATTTCCTTGCTTGTCTCTTACTAACGTTATGTTGTTTGCACCTCGTTTTCCACTGATAGCTTTAGTTATTTTATAAACTGTGCTTTGTTCACCTTCTTATAATGGGAAGTGAATTTTCTTCTTTCTGCTGTTGTGGACTTGAGCTTAGTTAACCAGAGAACACAGAAAAGGTCAAGGACCTGTGCTCCACATGGAGATGAAGGTACTGACTGATTGATTAATTCTAGGTGTTTTATAATAAAACATCCCTGGGAAAACATTGTTATGTGAAACATGAACATCATTTGTAGATATTTTGTGTGTTTGTGGTGGTGGTGGTAGTGGTGTTGAAATGCATCCACGAATTTTACATATATTCAGTGAAAAAATCTGTTCTCCAACTCATCTATTACGTACACATAATCTCAATTTATGTGAATCCGAAATAACACGAGCTGGAAAAAGAACTGAAAATTGCATCATCACCTTTGACCTTTACACTCCTTGCAGAGCATGAAGCTACCACAGCAGCTGGTCCCCTTGTGGGAAGCCTGCATGAAGTGTTCACATGCTTTTACAGCAGTAGTTTCTGTGGCAATTTGTATTACATGATGAGGTTGCTGCAAGATCAGTACTCCAAGCATTTCAGTCCAGAAAATTGCAAGGTATACAAGCCCTACTTTCTGAATTGTGCAACCAGCGCAGGGTCGCCATGAAGTGGATACCGTCTCATTGTGGAATACCAGGAAACGAGAGAGCGCACCGACTGGCTAAAGAAGGTGCTGCAGACGAGCAACCGGATGTACCAGTTACGTACCATCAGAAGAAAAAGATGATCAAATCAATCAGAAAGACACCAACACAGGATGACTACCAAGCTATGAACAGACCAGAACAAATTGTCATTCTGCGCTTCAGAACAGGACACAACCGACTCCGCAGCCACTTGTATACAAAATTCAAGATTGGCAATTCAGCCATGTGGACAGGCACCCCAGACTGCGGAGCACATACTTCAAGATTGCCCCGAATATAATATATTGAGGCAAACCCACTGGCCCAGAGAAACAACACTGGAAGCAAAACTATACGGACCTCTGTTATGAACTACAAAAGACAGTGAAGTTTATACAAGAAACAACACTGCAGATATAGACAATATATTTCAAGCGAACGAAAGCAGAAGAAGAAATGATAAGGTTGCCAGCCACATGCACAAGGTCGTATTAGTCACCTTGTACGACATGCTTTAGTGTGCCGTATTCCTATTCTTTTTTTGTCTCAAGACCCTGAAAATATAGCTCCTATTATTACAGTTTACGTTTTTCTGTTGTCTCTTTTATGTTCATTTTCCTATGCTTTTGCGATCACTTTTTAAAATTGTAATCTATTTGAAGAAGTATCCTCCTAATTGTAACGTAATAAATTTCTATGGAGAAAATGGTCTCAGTTTAGGTGAATTTCAAATTACATGCATGCCTCAGGAATGATATCTGCATGCAAATCGTGATAGCACTGTATATGTTTAATAAAGACAGTACATGCTTTTAAAAGATAAAGCTATTATTTACTTTTTTGGGTGGACGGCTCTGGTTGGACTGGTTTTTGTCTTTCTCTCCAGATGTCTTCTCTTTGTCTTTCTCAAATTTCTTTTTCTCATCTTTGTCTTTTTCTGTTTCTTTCTTGTCTTTACTTCTGTCTTCTTTCTTATTTTTGTCCTTTTCATCCTTCTCTTCTTCCTTCTCATCTTTGTCAATCTTTTTACTCTTCTCCTTTTTCTTATTATCCTTGTCCTCTACTTTTTCTTTCTTTTTGTCTTTCTTCTTTGTTTTGTCTTTCTTCTTTTCCTCATCTTGCTTATCTTCCTCATCTTCATCACTTTTTTCTTTCTTCTTTTTCTTGTCCTTTCCTTCATTCTTCTTATCTTTCTTGCCCTGAAAAATACGCATGTCAATGCATTACTTCACACACAAAAATAAAAATGAATCAGATGAATAAAACCTTAACAAGTACTGAAATAACTGATTCAATTTCTCTCAGAAAATAGCTACAAAATTGGCAAAAATCTGGACACCTGGATATGAAATGATTTCAATGAAGATTAAAACTAGCTCACATTTTTAATCATTCAGTCAATACCCTTAGCTTCCCATGGAGCATAGGCCTTCAGCAAACACATGCCAAATCCTCCTGTGAAGTGCTATCAGCTCAAAGTCTTTCCATGTCTTTTTCATGTGCTCTTTGGCCTACCTCTACGTCTCTTTCCCTGGGAATTCCAGAACATGAACTACATTGTAATGCTATCAACACGTTTCCTCAATGTGTGTCTAATCCATCACCAGTGTTTTTTGTCTCTTCCAATGTTCCACTGGTACTTGTGTAGTTCTTGTCATCAGTTGCACGTTGGTGATCTTGTCGTATCACTTTAATCCTTTTATTCTCACAAGACAAGCACTCATTTATGAAAGTGTGTAACTTCTTGGTGGTTGTGTTTGCTCTTCTTCATGCTTCACAGCCACACAATATGACTGACTTCATATCTGAGTTGAAGATTGACATTTAATATAATGCAAATGAAAGATCTGAATTTTTGAAGTGATATTCTAGTAAGTTATTGAATGTGCATGAAAACTTCTTTCATCAGTCCGTACAAAATGTGGAAAAACTATACAATTTTACATGAAAAATAGTAACTATTTCACAATGTGAAATATTTTTTTAAAGTGCAAGTAAAATATCTTATATGTTTTTGTATAATATATATATATGTGTGTTTTTTAATATATGACAGAAATATTAATGATAAGTAAAACACCAAGAGATAAAAACTTGACATTAGGTAATCCCAAACTACAGCAAGTACAGGTAAAGGTAAAGGAACCCGTTACACGCCCATTGAGGCATATTGGGAATATGGTGTTAGGCCCATATTATCTTGACCGTCGGCACACGAGGGGTGATGTGGTCGGCATCACGCCGGCCGCCTTAACCTTCCCAGAGTTGCTCTGGTACCCATTTGGGGCTGGGTCGACCCAGGAGCCGTTTGTGGCCTAAAAAATTCCCGCCTCATCTGGGGATCGAACCATAGACCACTGCGCTAGGAAGCCAGTTCACTAACCACTATGCTACCGCGGCTCCCAAAACTACAGCAAGTGCAAGAGTGTAAAGTCTTTAATCTCTCTGTCTAATCTTTGTCAAAGATTAGACAGAGAGATTAAAGTCCGATTTTGACTGGTGATAACAATTCTGAAGCATCCAATGACCTAAATGACTATATTGAAAACAAGGTAAAGATAGTTTTGTCGCAGATACTGCCATGGATGAGGGGAAGAGGGGAAATTGTTAGAGAATTTCATTATACTAAGTCTCAGCTTTACGAGGTTCCCTTCATCACTGCCTTTGCCTTCTCTAACTCAGGGTAGAGTTAGATACCCTTTTTTACAGCTGAGTAGACAGCAGCATGAAGCAAGTTCTTTAACCTCCCTGCCACTTAAGACACACAAATGCAATACTCATGTCAACATTGTGTCAAAAGTGTCAGACATGGACATCAACCAATGAGCAAGAAAGAAACAAATCACCATTTTGTGATAAGAGAAGTTCCAGTAAAGCTGACCACTTACAGCAGACGAACTAATAAGATATGAAAAGATCAGGGGCCACAGTGGAGCAGCATCAGTATGACAGCACACTGAGAAACCAACAAAAGAAAAAATTGGTTGGTTTGGACACCTCCTTAGGGTCAATCCGAGTCAACATGTACTAAAGGCAAATAACCTCAAAATACAAGTGACCAGCAACAAAGCATGACCCAGGACAAGACAGACTAAGAGGGTGACTGATAATGTTCAAGAAAAACAACATAAAGCACATGATGTCACAGTTAAGAGCACTGGATAAAAAAATAACATTGTCTGCAGCTTTCAGAACACAAGCAAGGGACACAAGAAGAATCTACCTCATCTGCAACTTTCACAGCACGAGCAGAGGGCAAAAGAGGAATCAGCTTGATCTGCAACTTTCACAGCATAATGGACAAAACAAGAATCAACCTTACATGCAACTTTCACATGACTAACAGCAAAAGCGGTGGACAAAATAAAAATCAACCTTGTGTGTCATTTTCACATCACAAGCACTGAAGAATCGATCTCATCTAAAATTTTCTCATCACCAGCAGTGGACAAATGAGGAATAAGCATTATATGCAACCTTCAGAACACAAACAGTGGACAAAAGAAGAATCAACCTTATATAGAACCTTCACAGGACAAACAGTAGACAAAAGAGGAAGCAACTCAATCTGCAACTTTCACAACACAAGCAGTGGAAAAAAAAGAAGAATCCATCTTAAAAGCAACTCTCACAGCACAAGCTTTCTTCTTCTTCTTCTTCTTTGATCCTTAGCCGCCGACCGTCAAAGCAGTCAGTGGCCATCACGCCTAGTGGCGTCTTGTAGGGCAACAACAAATTGATTAACAACAGCACAAGCAGTAGACATAAAAAGGAATCAATTCGATCTGCAACTTTCACAACACAAGCAGTGGACAAAATAGAAATCAACTCAATTTGCAACTTTCACAACACAAGCAGTGAACAAAAGAATAATCAACCTTAACCTTTAGCACGCTGCCGTCGACATATGTCGACGAAGGTAACCTATGCTCTAACCGCTGTTGTCGACATATGTCGACTGCGGATATTTTCGTTTTCTAGCATTAGCATGTGTGTACACGTGATATCACAGCCGGATGTTAAGTTTTAAACTTCTTTGGAAGAGAGTTTGCTTTCGTTTCCGATTTTTTTTAGAAATGGATGTATTGGCGTTTATTTTCTGTGAATTGTTTCAATCGAAATGAATCGGCATCGAACACGCGGCCATTTTCGCTCTAATTTTATTGGATTCTGACGCCATGAGGTAAGGATGAAATTTTTGTCTTTATAAGCGCTGATATCGGTTCTCAGAATATGTTTGATGGCTGAGATGGAAACGAAAGTAGAATGGCTTTCCTGGTATGTATTTTTTTAGGGGTTAGGATTAAGTGTGTCGGAAAGGTTTAGGGTTACGGTCGAATATCACGGCTGACGAGAGCGTTTATTCCTTTGCTACTGATGATGGGTGTAACGAAAAGATCGTCATTTGATTTGTATTGGTCTATTGGTCAAATGACTTTCATTGAGATGCAAGGGATATGGACTCTTCGTGTGTTGGTTATTTTATTTTATTTTTTTTTAATTTTAAAATTAAAAAAAAAATTTTTTTTATTTTTTTAAATGTTTTTCTCGTTTTTTTCATCTTTCCTTTCCTCTCTTCCTATCACATCTAACATGAACACAAACAAATTTTATATCATCAGATTCATCATTCATTTATTTATATAAATTCCAAAAATGATAGCAATTGACCAAGAAACACAAAAACTATAGAATTTACAAGTCACCCACTATAAAAATGGGGGGTTGTGAAAAAGAATGCAGCGGCAGGAGCATAGTTTTGGGAAAAGAATGCAGCGTGCTAAAGGTTAAAAGCAACTTTAAGGGCATGCTCTACAGTGAAAACTAACTTTTGTTCTAATAATATTTTCACACCATTTAAATACTCAAAGGACACATTGTATTCCACAAACCAATTTCTACAGTTTATTTTATTTAAAAAAATGTGGTTACCATGGTAACCAACAAAAAACATACGCCATATTGGATTTTTAAACAAATTTTTAAGAGACCATATCATATGTTTCCTGTTGTTCAAAGTTTAGCAAATTGCACACACATGTAGTGACTGACAATTTAAAAAAATTTGTCAGAAGTTTATTTTGATAAGTTTAAAATTCTATTTTTAATCATTTAAAATAAAAAATCATGTTGAGGACACACCCACTTTATTTGAATGAAAAAATAAAAATAAATAACCAAAATTTCACAATTCTCTTCTGAAAAAAATAAAGATATAAATGTGTACTACATGCATGCCAAATTTGATAATGATCTGTCAGATACCTTTTGAGATATGTATTTTTGTGTGAATTAAAACTAACTTTTGAGAAAAATGCATTTTACTCACAGAGTACCTTGTCTCGTAGAATATACTCCATTGTGGGGGGCCAAATGTCTCTAAAATTGTCCAGCACCATATGCTGCACCTCCTTTAGCTCCTCCTCTCGCCTTTGTCTTGCCTCTTGCCTAACTTTTCTTCTTTTTACAAGTTTGTCAGCCTCATTTTTCTGGCTGTTGGCCAGACGTTTCCTTAGTCACACAAGTCCAAGGCATTTAGAGTTTGTTCCAGATGCTTGGCCATAAAGCTTTTGTATTTCTGCACTGGCTGATGGACTCTCCAATGGCCACTAGGACACTGAATTTGACCTTTTTTATGGACACAAATTTCCGCTTGCTGCAACGACTCCATATAACATTGTGGAGGCTTTCATTTGGATTTTGAGTTGCACGTAGCTCACGTCGCTTGAGCAGACGCTGATCAGTAAGACGCTCATAAATAGGGGATAAGTGCTTATGGAGCAGGTTGTAGTCTAGCGGAGTGTGAACTTGGGTCTCTAGGGTCCAGGAACTTTTCCTTTGGCTATGGAAGCCTGATGGAAACACCAGGAGTTTTTGCCTGGCGGGCAAAAATTATGTCATGGTTTGTCATTTGTTGAATACTCATGATAGAGAGAAGCCATGATGGCTTGTTTATCTCTGGGGCTGTACTATGCTGGCGGATGGCCCTGGTGTAGTAAATACCCAGTTTTTGTATGGCATTTTGAGTCAGACGACCATGGCCATTTACCCTAAGGGTGACTTTTTGTTTCCTGCAGTCAGTACTGAGTGTCCTCAGCGCAGTACCTAACTGCTTTGTGACATGGTTGACGCACTCCTCTTTGGTTATGTCAACTTCTGGACCATACGGTTCGATGTCACAGAGTCTGTTGTTGGTCTTGGAATCACCATCTGATAGCAAAACAGAGTAGCGTAGCTTGTTATTTAGCCAGAGAACCTCACAGGCTTTTACCTCCATCATTCCGGCTGACCCTTCGTAATTACAGCAGCAGTCCTTCAGATGCTTTGCTTTCCATTGTTCGAATCTGTGAGGCTGGTTTTTCAGTTGCCACTGTCTAGTAGTCTCACAGGTGTGGCAGAAGGAAGACATAACATGTGTATCGATGACCATGCCAGTCAAGATGTCGATAACACTGCCAACACCTATCAGTGACTTATGACCTCTAGTTAGCCAAGTTCCATCAAAGCTGACAGCGGTGTCAATGACATCTTTTTTTTGATAGTACGATGATAAATCTTAGCATGTTCAGCTCGGACGATGCTGACGGCACGTTGAAATATTGTGCATGGTATCCAAATGATCAAAAATTTGATCTGCATATTTATGAAATGTTTTCTGGTGCAGGCCAGGTTCTCACAGAAGAGATTGAACGTACATGGGCTCATTCCAGACATGAGGGCACTAAGAACAGCAGATTTGTTGATTGTGTGTCCCCGAGGGCCGCTGCCTTCTGGTTCCCTCTTGGATGTGTACGTTCCAGAAATTCCTTTTTCACATGAGTGGCACACAACTTCCAGGAAGAGAGAGAAACCCTTTGACTTGGTGTTGTCAGTTCTTGTGTGCAATGTGCTCTGCTTGCACATGTTGCAACACACATTGGTGAGCAGGTTGTTGATGAAAGAAATGTCTACAATGGTTCTGTACGTAGGTTTCAACAGGCAGTTGGTGGAGGTTCATTCGTTTGCAGAAATTCGTTAATTCGTTGATGATGAGCCTTCATCAGTTTGGTTTTCATTTACCGTTGATTCGGTCGCATCATTGCTGGAAATTACACACTGCCGACTTGTTCTAGCAGCAGCAAGTTGTTCTAGCCTTGCTTTCATACGTTTTCTTCCAATTTTGAAGTAATAGAACACAATTTGGTGAAATTTAGACTGTAATCAAAAGAGAACTGTCGATGAAGAAACACCACATTTGACTGAACAAAAATTTATTACGGCGGAAGTTGCTGTTGTTATCTTCCGGAATAGCGCTGGCCAATCAGCGCGTTGTTATGACCAATCAAACAGATAAACACGAATGCGGCATGAATGAGGGAATGAGGTCACTGTGTGACCACTCCTTATAAGGAAGTTAGCGTAAAAATCAATGGGGTTTCGAGTGCCAAATCACGCAGAGCTATGAGAAAGGTTTCGAATTTGCTATAAATGGGGAGATAAAGACATTCCCTTTTCATCAATACTACATACTCCACAGCATAACTAAGGTATTATTGAGAGGCAAATCTTGCACTTTCTGCACAAATGTGCAAACCATAGCTTGAAGGGAGTACGGAAAATATGCTTTTTGACATATCAAATGCATTTTTTATGTCGTAAAACCTTGCTCAATAGATTCCTCGATGATTATTTAATAAAATAAGCTCAAAAGTAAAAAATCGGGGTATATTTTGTATTTGAAACTCGATTTTTCACTGCCGTGGATACCCTTAACAGCACAAGCAGTGGAAGAGATAAGAAGTAAGCTTTCACAGATGTAGTTTATGTAAATATAGGTAAACTTACTTTCTAACACATGTAATTTTACTAAAAATCTAAAAGACTAAAACAAATAAGCTTGCATTTACAAACTATATACCTCAGCTTTCTTGTCTATTTCTTCCTCCTCATCCTCCTCCTCATCTTCCTCATCCCTCTTATTCTTCTTTTTCTTCCCTGAAAGAAGTGTGATAGCACAGAAATCAAATTAATTTTTTGACTCCAGGAAGAATAGTGGCAAGTGTGAATGTATTTTAATAATAATAATAATAAATTCTTTAAGCACCAAACACGGCGCATAAGGCAGAAACCAGTGCTCTCCAGGTTGTTCGTTGTGACGCCACTCCTCTTAGCTCTTGCACATTGTTTAATCCCAACGTTCTTCCTTCTCTTATTATTGTTCTTCTGAGTGTTTCTTTTGGTCTTCCTTTTTTCCTCTTACCCTCAGGAACCCAAGTGAGTGCCTGCAATGGTATTCTGTTGTTTTGCATTCATAGGACATGACCGATATATGACCATCGTCTTTTCCTTATATAGTTGGAGACATATTTCTGCCTAGAGTCTTCTCTTATTTGTCGATTAGTCTTGAATTCTTTCCAAATGTATTTTACTTGAAAATAAATACAAAAATTATCACAATAAAATACTGCACGGCTGTATAACCATCTAAATGCACCATCACCTTGCTGTCGAAGCGTATCATGGCCAAAAATCATCATCACACTTTTCTTCTGCTATGAAATGATGACACCATTCAGACAGTCTCAGTTGGATCATTTACTATTCACAGGTCTAATGTGATTAATTCACAGGTCTAATGTGATTAATTCACAGGTCTAATGTGATTAATTCACAGGTCTAATGTGATTAATTCACAGGTCTAATGTGATTAATTCACAGGTCTAATGTGATTAATTCACAGGTCTAATGTGATTAATTCACTGCCTTTTAAAATGCCCCAGATAGTTCCCTGGGGTCTCTTTTGAAATGAAAATGGAATAGGTGTACTGTTCTGTGAACCTCTACACCTCACGGTAGAAGGGGAACGACTAAGTAAGTAAGTACTGTTCTGTGAACCTCTACACCTCACGGTAGAAGAGGAATGACTAAGTAAGTAAGTACTGTTCTGTGAACCTCTACACCTCACGGTAGAAGGGGAACGACTAAGTAAGTAAGTACTGTTCTGTGAACCTCTACACCTCACGGTAGAAGGGGAATGACTAAGTAAGTAAGTACTGTTCTGTGAACCTCTACACCTCACGGTAGAAGGGGAATGACTAAGTAAGTAAGTTCCAGGAGAACCTCTACACCTCACGGTAGAAGGGGAATGACTAAGTAAGTAAGTAAGTTCCAGGAGAACCTCTACACCACACGGTAGAAGGGGAATGACTAAGTAAGTAAGTTCCATGTGAACCTCTACACCACACGGTAGAAGGGGAATGACTAAGTAAGTAAGTTCCATGTGAACCTCTACACCACACAGTAGAAAGGGAATGACTAAGTAAGTAAGCTCCAGGAGAACCTCTACACCTCACGGTAGAAGGGGAATGACTAAGTAAGTAAGTACTGTTCTGTGAACCTCTACACCTCACGGTAGAAGGGGAACGACTAAGTAAGTAAGTAAGTACTGTTCTGTGAACCTCTACACCTCACGGTAGAAGGGGAATGACTAAGTAAGTAAGTACTGTTCTGTGAACCTCTACACCTCACGGTAGAAGGGGAACGACTAAGTAAGTAAGTACTGTTCTGTGAACCTCTACACCTCACGGTAAGAAAGTAAGGTTCTGTGAACCTCTACACCTCACGGTAGAAGGGGAATGACTAAGTAAGTAAGTACTGTTCTGTGAACCTCTACACCTCACGGTAGAAGGGGAACGACTAAGTAAGTAAGTACTGTTCTGTGAACCTCTACACCTCACGGTAGAAGGGGAACGACTAAGTAAGTAAGTACTGTTCTGTGAACCTCTACACCTCACGGTAGAAGGGGAATGACTAAGTAAGTAAGTACTGTTCTGTGAACCTCTACACCTCACGGTAGAAGGGGAACGACTAAGTAAGTAAGTACTGTTCTGTGAACCTCTACACCTCACGGTAGAAGGGGAATGACTAAGTAAGTAAGTACTGTTCTGTGAACCTCTACACCTCACGGTCAGAAGGGGAACGACTAAGTAAGTAAGTACTGTTCTGTGAACCTCTACACCTCACGGTAGAAGGGGAACGACTAAGTAAGTAAGTACTGTTCTGTGAACCTCTACACCTCACGGTAGAAGGGGAACGACTAAGTAAGTAAGTACTGTTCTGTGAACCTCTACACCTCACGGTAGAAGGGTAAGTAAGTACGAACCTAACCTCACGGTAGAAGGGGAACGACTAAGTAAGTAAGTACTGTTCTGTGAACCTCTACACCTCACGGTAGAAGGGGAACGACTAAGTAAGTAAGTACTGTTCTGTGAACCTCTACACCTCACGGTAGAAGGGGAACGACTAAGTAAGTAAGTACTGTTCTGTGAACCTCTACACCTCACGGTAGAAGGGGAACGACTAAGTAAGTAAGTACTGTTCTGTGAACCTCTACACCTCACGGTAGAAGGGGAACGACTAAGTAAGTAAGTACTGTTCTGTGAACCTCTACACCTCACGGTAGAAGGGGAACGACTAAGTAAGTAAGTACTGTTCTGTCAGGCGTGTCATAAAAGGCCATTAGTATGAGGCTGTGCATAGGGCTGGCAACCTCATCGTGTACGAGTAAAATAAACTGCTACATTGTTTAATTAGGGCTACTGAGCTTCTTGCACTTTTGTAGCCAACACCAAGTTGAAGACTCGTAGGTATTATCTACACTGTAGATCTAGCCTTTTCCTGTGGCTTTTATGCCATTCCGAAACGTGTTGAGTTGAAGTCATGAGTTCCAGTTTCTCCAGCTTGGCTTACATTTAAAGGATGATCACATTTGATCCCAAGCTAGGAGTAAGAAGTGCGTGGCATACTATGCATTGCCCACAATCTAAGGGGGCTGTCCAACTATGCACAGAGCCACTTCTCAGTCTCCCCCCCCCCCCCGCCCCAATCACTGGGTCCATAATGATATCCTCCTGCATGCAGTGAACTAGGTCAAAGCCAAAGAACTACATCTGGCTCAAGTGACTTCTCCAAGCACAATGCTATAGTATACATATGCTGAAGTGAGCCTCTATGCATGAGGCTAAGTACACCCTCACTGCCTCTTGAAAACATCCACACACTTCCAGGGATTCCCCCTGTGGTGAAACTTGTTGAGAACCCAGCATTGCAAACTAAGCTTGGAGGAGTCACTTGAGCCCCAGACATAACTAGCTTCTACTTGGCTGCATGCAGGAGGATCTCACTATCTCACTACCCCTTCATGATAGGCAGGGGGAGCTGAGAAGTCGCTCTGTGTAGCGTGTGACAATTCCTTGGGAGAGCCCAGACCCACAGCACAGTATTTTAGCTCTGTATATTTGGAGAGCCCCCTAGGATGGCTGGGAATGCACAGTATGCCAAACACTTCTTCATCCTAGCTTGAGACCAGATGTGATGATTCTTTAAGCCAAGCTGGAGAAAATGGAGCTCATAACTTACGCTCAACATGTTTCAGAATGGCAGAAAAGCCCCAGGAAAAGCCTAGATCTACAGTGTAGATAATACCAAGGAGTCTTCAACTTGGTGTTGGCTGCAAAAGAGCGAGAAGCTCAGCAGCCCTAGTTGAACAACAACAATTCTGTACAACTAAGCTTTTTCTCAACACTTTATAAAAAGTCAATGAAACTCAATAACTAGACTTTGATCAAAATCATGAACCATACCTTTCTTTCCTTTCTCTTTCTTGTCATCATCCTCCTCCTCATGTTTCTTCTTTTTCTTCTTCTCTTTCTTGTGGTCTCTCTCTTCGTCTGTATCCTTGTCCTTCTCATCTTCTGGAAAATGAAACAGTATTATAATTCAAATCAACACTGAATGATTGTGCAAGAATAAATGGAACAAAAAATGTATTCTCTGTCACGTTACTGAACAAATATTTATAACTATGATAATTAAAAATAACACTGGGAATATGCATCTCATCATCATCATTTCCCTTCTTGCTCCCTATGGAGCATGAAGCCACCACTGCAGCTGGCTAATAGGAAGTCTGCAACAAAATATTCTCTGCATGTTCAGCCAATAACCTTTGCTACGAAGATTTGAACATGAAGCCATGTTAGCGAGAAAATGTTTGTTTACAGTAAGTAGTGATGCTTATTTTATTAAAACACAGCACGTCACAGATGTAAAAAATAATAAACTTCTAGCCCATGTTAACATGAGAGTAACCGGAATAGACATTAGAAATATTGAAATATTGGATTGGAAGAAAATTCAATAAATTTTGTTTAAACTTCCATTATAGAGACTTCACATTCATGCGCTATTTAAAGCGTCTTGCCATATTTTCAGGCCAAATCATGAGCCACCTGAAGAGATGTAGTGTAAATTAAGAATTAAATAAATTATAAGTCTTAGAACACTGTGATCACTTCTAGAATATTCACCCCTTCACTGCTGTCATGAGACAAAAGGTGCTTACTCGCTCACTTTTGTCCCTGACATCAGCGACACCATCACTATTACTACTAATCTAATGGCAACGTTGTCTAGAGGACAAGTTTCCACACTTATACATAGCAATAAATAATTAAACTCAAAGACCAAGTCAATCTTGACATAATCACAATTAGTACATACCATATATATGAGGTACTTAAAAGGCACAAGGAACTACCAATTTATCTCGACAACATATCAGTACTCAAAAATTACTAACATCACTTCCGGCACTATGACACCTTCCAAGATCAGAAACAACATCGATCCTTGCAACAACAAAAACCACACAACAGACACATGCTCTTTCCACACAAGAGCCACATCGGGAAATGTCTGTTCCCTATCAAAACTTCTGTCAATTCCCCTTGCACAAACTTTCTAACCTTTTTAACCTTCCAAACACCAAGCTTACTCTAGTCAATAATCACTTCTACTTTAGTCACATGTCATAGCAGATTTCAGCGGCTCATGCAAACATCATATGCAGTTCACCAAATGTTTAACCTGACTAACATTGCAATCACGTTTGCCACAACAACGCATGCAATAAACATTGCTCCCCAGGAGCATATAACCATAGCAACTTGTCAAAATGATATCTTGACAACTACATTTCAGCTCCCCAAGGAGCACAGACCTTCAACAAATACATGCCAAGCCTTCCTTCCTGTGCAGTCTGTTCCTTGTCTGTTCCATGTCTGTTCCTTGTCTGTTCCATGTCTGTTCCTTGTCTGTTCCATGTCTGTTCCTTGTCTGTTCCATGTCTGTTCCTTGTCTGTTCCATGTCTGTTCCTTGTCTGTTCCATGTCTGTTCCATGTCTGTTCCTTGTCTGTTCCTTGTCTGTTCCATGTCTGTTCCTTGTCTGTTCCATGTCTGTTCCTTGTCTGTTCCATGTCTGTTCCATGTCTGTTCCTTGTCTGTTCCATGTCTGTTCCTTGTCTGTTCCATGTCTGTTCCTTGTCTGTTCCATGTCTGTTCCTTGTCTGTTCCATGTCTGTTCCATGTCTGTTCCATGTCTGTTCCTTGTCTGTTCCATGTCTGTTCCTTGTCTGTTCCATGTCTGTTTTATCCATGTCTGTTCCATGCCTCTGTTTCCATGTCTGTCTCCTTCTATTTCTCTTAACCTGGGTATTCCAGAAAAGACTGCTGTTCCTTGTCTGTTTAGGAGGTTTTTCCTCAAGCTTATAATACCCAGCAAGACATTTATGTTGTTATGCTTTACTTATATTCAATTCTCACCTTTCTCTGTGTCTTCTTCCTCTTCATTTTTGTCATCTTTTACCTTCTTTTTCCTTGGTGCAACAACTGGGGCCTGCACCTATTTAGAATGACATGAAAAGATATTTGTGTAAGATAAGCCAAACTTCGTGTGATGTCTGAAAAGTCAAATTCGTTACACACAGCATATGAATGTTTGCTGTAATGTAAAAATAAAGCAGCATAGTCAAAAGACATTTTTTTTTTTAAAACACAGAACCAAAACTATTTTTGTTTCATTTAACTTTACATAAGCTATTTTAATGAAATATCATTTTACACAAGGAATAATACACCATAAAAATATAATAAAATTAACAGCTGGTGGTTATGAATTGGTGTAAATAGGAAGTATGAAGATTACTGGATAATTCTGAAATTGTATTTGTTCTCCAAATAAATTACACTACATAAGTATTCACACTTGAATTTTAAACAAACAAAAAAAAATTGGGGAAAAAAAACCAAGGCATATAACCTGGGTGCAGAAACAGTATGACACAATAAATCAACAAAATAAGGTACATATAAAGCAGACTGTGCTACATTCAGAAACACTGCTAGCAATATATATGGTGCCAGGAGACTTTGCTGCATTTAAAAATTCTTTGGGTAAGGCAGAAAGAAAAATTATATTTTTCAGGGGAAGGAGAGAGGTAGTGTGAGAAATAAGGATAGTTCTGAGAATAAACAAAGTGCAGTTCAAGAATTTTAAAATACATCTGCCGATTACAGGAAGAAAATAGCAGTGAAAGTGGGACATAATACTTTTTGTCCTCAAATAAGCTTTTGTATAAAGGAAAATTGAATGCAATAGTCGAAAATTTAACACAGCAGTGGATTTAAATCACTAAATATAGTGCATGAATGAAAATATTGGTACCAAAAGTGATCACTGACTGAATTCAGTCAGCAATTTATCAATTATTAAAATGCTGGATTCCAACTCACTGTTCAGGCAGAAGAAATAACCTTTGGAATAATAATAATAAATTCTTTAAGCACCAAACACGGCGCATAAGGCAGAAATCAGTGCTCTCCAGATTGTTCATTGTGACGCCACTCCTCTTAGCTCTTGCACATTATTTAATCCCAACGTTCTTCCTTCTCTTATTATTGTTCTTCTAAGTGTTTCTTTTGGTCTTCCTTTTTTCCTCTTACCCTCAGGAACCCAAGTGAGCGCCTGCAGTGGTATTCTGTTGTTTTGCATTCATATGACATGACCGATATATGACCATCGTCTTTTCCTTATATAGTCGGAGACATATTTCTGCCTAGAGTCTTTTCTTATTTGTCGATTAGACTTAAATTCTTTCCAACTGATGTTCATGAGTTTTCTAAGACATTTGTTCTTGAATGTATTCAGCTTGTTCTCCAATGATTTTGTTATTTTCCAACTTTCACAACCGTATGTTAACACTGAGATAACATTTGAATTAAACAGACGAAGCTTGGTATGTATATTCAGTGATCGTAATTTCCAAATGTTAGATAATCTATTGAAGGCGCTGGCTGCCAAAGCAATTCTAGTATGAATTTCTCTTTTTGTGTCACCATCCTGCGTCATTTTACTGCCTAAATAATTGAAGCTTTCAACTTTCTGTAGTTTTTCCCTGTTCAGGATGATATCAAAGGTCTCGTTGGAAAAGTTCATAACTTTAGTTTTATAGGGATTTATTTGGAGACCTATTTTAACCGAGAGATGACACAGATTATTTACTGCTTCTTGGATTACCTTTGGAATACTTGAAAAATATTACCATATAAGATTCACAACTATAAAATTAGCCTGAAATTAAATCCTATAAATTTAGCACCAAAAAAACATAAATGTCTCTAGCATAGGTACTCATTTATCTGTCATGTCATATAAATTGAATCACATTTTTTTTTCTGTGTGATTCAGCACTTTTTATGTCACAAATTTTTCAATTGTTTTAAAAATGAAAGATAATTTCTTATACCACCAACACTTTTTTTCTGATGCCAAAGCATTAATTTTTTAAGGCAATTTTTAAATTACTAAAGAGTTTTCCTCTGACAGTTGCCTTCTCATATAACCAAAGTTGATCACCCTTCATTATTTACAAATGGTATTCATACAAATTAAAGAAACTCTTCACAAATACCATACATGTTTCACTTTTAACCATGCTGGATTGGAGATACACATTGGAACTACTCCACAGAAATGCAACCTCATCAAAAGAAGCCTACACAGTTTGGTAAGGATCTGACTATGGAAACACAACTTCTTGTTTCTAAATTATACTATCCTCCAGGTTTCCAGGCATAAAAAAGGATTCTATTGATAAATGTGTTAACAATTCTTATGATTTAAACATGATCTCTTCCGATTTTCTTGCATTTTTCAACATACAAAAATTAATCTTTCCTTTAAAGGCATTAATTATAATTAATAAAATCATTTTGCAATAATCATACTGTAAACCTTGAATATAATGTACTTTGGGTGTAATGGACATAAAAATTATAATTTATGGCAGTACATGGTGGAAGTTGTTCATTCACTTCCCTTTTGAATCTTTACGGCACAAGAAGCTATTACTGCACCTTGTCCCCCAGCATCAAACCAGCAGCTAAACATTCATGTGCTGTTGCACTGGTGGTTTCTGTAGAAATGGCTAAAGACACTACTGCTGCAAGAACACATGAATGTTTTGGTGCAGGCAAGAACACATGAATGTTTTGGTGCAGGCAAGAACACATGAATGTTTTGGTGCAGGCAAGAACACATGAATGTTTTGGTGCAGGCAAGAACACATGAATGTTTTGGTGCAGGCAAGAACACATGAATGTTTTGGTGCAGGCAAGAACACATGAATGTTTTGGTGCAGGCAAGAACACATGAATGTTTTGGTGCAGGCAAGAACACATGAATGTTTTGGTGCAGGCAAGAACACATGAATGTTTTGGTGCAGGCAAGAAAGTAATGAATGTTTTGGTGCAGGTTTTCAACAAGGGGGTCAGCTGTAATGGTGGTTCCATGGTTCATAAGGAGCAAAAGAGGGAAATGATGATTATATACTCAAGTATACATTACAATGTTTCATTTGATAATAATAGTACATGATTATGAATTTTTTTATGCATTCCATTTTTATTTTTACAGATATAACAACAATCAGCAAAAAGAATGCACAAACCCCCACCCCCCAGTTAGTCCAGTATACTGCTGGTTTACTTTTACTAAAAATACAATGAGATTGAATGCAAATGTGCCAACCATTTTTTCTCCTAAGAAATATTAAGAAATGCTAGGCATTACACACAAGTGAAATTTAGGAATGTGCGAGAAAACAAATGAAAAGCACTCTTATACATGGCAGGATAAAACTCACAAACACATCTAGCAATAAAATCGCTAAAGATTAAAACAATGTCAGGGGACACCATTCATAAATGCACTCAACAAATAATCTCTTACTAAGGATGATTCTTCTGCAGCGACTTGCTCTCCAGGAATATCCCCATCTTCATCACTTATCTGCTCTGCTTTCACACTGGCATTTTCATCCACAGTCTCTAGTGTGGGCACAGCCTCTTTCTGAATGTCTGCTTTCTCCTCTTCAAGATCATCAATTAGTTTACTTTCTAGTTCAGATGCAAGCTCCAAGACATCTTTTGTCTCATCTTCATCTCCTACCTCCTCTTTGTTCTTCTCTGGATTTTTCCTCTTTTTGTGCTTGGCCTTCTTTTCACTCTCGCTGTCACTCTCATCATCACCATCACTGCCATCCTCATCATCACCATCGCTGCCATCCTTCAAGTGACTCTGATTCTGAAAAGCCACAAACTGTTGAAACTAATGCTAAACAGCAATATCATCATCATTTTTCTGTTACTCCCCACAAAGTATGCTACCACAGCTGCAGCAAGCTCCCTTGCAGAAAGCCTTCACAAAAGTATTCATGTGCAGTTGTGGTTTATGTAGTCATTATTTTTTGTACACAATAAGGTGACAAGCACCATGCACAGCCTCGTATCAGCTGCCTTTTACTTCATGCCCGAGGGTGTAGTAGTTCTATTCTTTCTTCATCTCCTTAGGGACCCCTGAGAACTACATGGTGTACATAACGACATAACCTGAATAAAACGTAACTCATCACATCAAACAAATTGCTACAGAAATCACTGTTGTAAGAGCATGTGAATGCTCGGTGAAGGTTTCTTACAATGGGACCAGCTACAGGGGTGGCTCCATGCTCCATGAGGAGCAAAAAGGAAAATGAAGATGAATCTATTTATAGATATATTTGGTTTGTGGAACAAGTGTCTATAAAATAATAATAATAATAGCCCGTTCAGTCTTAACTGACTATAGGAATGTGCCCCTGAGGTGATAGACCTCAGCTGATTGTTTTCCTGGTGTTCCTTTGAACGTTTTCCCCTCTCTTCTGCTTGTTGTCAGAGCTTCTTTTAGCCCAATCTGAGGTGTCGCTGTAGATAGCATCGCAACATGGTGTGATCAGCAGCTTCATCCTCCCAGGTTGTTAGATTGATGTCCAGTGCTCTCATGTCTCTCTTGCACACATCTTTGAACCTCAGCTGCAGTCTCCCAACTGTTCTTTTGCCATCTGCAAGCTGTCCGTAGAAGATATCTTTCGGGATGCGACCATCTTCCATGCAGTGGACATGGCCAAGCCAGCATAGTCTGCACTGTCTAAACAGTGTATACATGCTTTGAAGGTAAGCACATGGATGTACCTCGACATTCGTCACTCTGTCGTTCCACAAAATACTGAGGATGTGGTGTAGACACTATAAATGGAAGGTCTTGAGCCTTCTTTCTTGCTTAGCATAGGCTGTCCATCTCTCACTGCCATATAGGGTGAAGCTGGAGTGTCCTCTCCAGGGCACAAGCTTGGACACAGTTATATGGAGATCAAGCTGCTGCATCAAGTGTATTTGTATCTGATCTTTTAAAGCCATGTCATGTTTATAGTCTAGAGTTAAGAGTCTGTCCACAATATTCTACAAGATTATATTTAGCTTCTTCTTCTTCTTGCGATCGCATCTTTGATGTTTACACCGTCAGACGAGTTCTCATGATGAATTCAACTGTTATATTTAGCTAATTCATAAATATGTTCCAAACGTCCATCCCTTCTAGCTGAAACATATGAGAAGATGGATTAGGCATGTATACAATCAGTGTGCTATAGGAAGAAACAGCATTCATATCCTTCAACATTTGCTAAGGGAGACTGAGCACCTATAGGTTTGCCAGGAGTGCAATGATGTAGATTCTAAACAACTTACTTACTTAGTCGTTCCCCTTCTACCGTGAGGTGTAGAGGTTTGGAAAAGAGAGCGCCAGACTATTCTATCGGCTGTCTTCCTCCTGGCCTGGTTCCATTCTAGTCCTCGGTCCTTCAAAGATTGTCTAATGTTGTCCTCCCAGCGGACTCTGGGTCGTCCTCGGGGTCTGGATCCTTGGCTCTTTGTTTCCCATGCTTGTCGTGGTAGCCGATCTTCTCCCATTCTGCAGACATGGCCAAACCATCTTAGTTGGGACTGTTCTACTTGGGTCTGTAGGGGGTGGCATTTTAGGCCTTGACGTATCGTCTGGTTGCGTACCATGTCTCTTCTTGTTACTTCAACCACCTTCCTCAGATACCTCATTTCTGAGGTTTGGATCTGGCTTTTATGGGTTGTAGTCATTGCCCATGACTCGCATCCATATGTCAAGACTGGGACATAGGTGGAGCGGTATACAGCCATCTTCGTTTTCTTACCAACCTCTCTCTTGCTGAGGAATCCTCGATTTATGGCCTGAAAAAGTCTCCCAGCTGCTGCTTTTCGAGTGGCCAACTCTTCTTTGATGCCTCCCTTTTGGTCTATAATAGCTCCGAGGTATTTAAAGTGGTCGACCTGCTCCAGGACCTGTTCTCCCAGCTTAATCTGATGTCTTCTTTCTTCTCGTGATATCACCATGGATTTTGTTTTAGAGCTGCTTATGACCATCCCTCTCTTCTCCAGCTCTTCCTTCCAGACTTGCAGGTTGGATTGGAGATGTGCCTCTGATTTAGCAATCAGGGCAACATCATCAGCAAATGCCAGCTCTGAAATATAGACCTGTCTCATCTTCCAGTACCCCACTGAATACTTTCTTGTTCTCTCCTTACATGCCTTGATGACATCGTCCATAAGGAGTATGAAGAGGTAAGGTGATAGGATATCACCTTGTCTTACACCAGTGGTGGTCCTGAACTCTTCTGACTTATGGTTTGCTGTCCTCACATAATTTCTGCAAGACTTGTAGAAGCTCTGTATAGCATGAATCAGAGGTGCTGGAATATTCTTCCTTGCCAAACAGTCCCAAAGTTTGCTCCAAGGGACCCTGTCAAACGCCTTTTCCAGATCTATGAAACAAAGATGGATCTCACTCTTATACTCAAGGGCCTTTTCACTCAGCTGGTTCTTCCATCTTTATGTCATCTTCATCACCATTAGTTTCCTCTTCTGTGCTAGTGGTTATCATTTCTGATGTTTGACCTTGCTCACCATCAAGGAGTTCTGAGAAATATTCTTTCCATCTTTCCATCTAAACAACAATAACAATAAATATGTTCAAAATAAGACTGCTTTCATTACCCATATTCTAAAAGATGACCTATATACATTTATTTGCACATCTCATATAAAACTGTAACACCAGTGACAGATCTAAATAAAATACTATATTACTTTCATATAAATTAATAAGTTACTTTCAAATAAATTACTAAATTAATTTCAAACAAATTACTTTCAAACAAGTTACTAAATTATTTTCAAACAAAATACTTTCAAACAAATTACTAAATTACTTTCAAATAAATTACTATCAAATAAATTACGTTCAAACAAATTACTTTCAAACAAATTACTTTTAAACAAATTACTAAATTACTTTCAAACAAATTATTAAATTACTTTTGAACAAATTACTTTCAAACAAATTACCAAATTACTTTCAAACAAATTAATTTCATAACAATTTCTAAATTACTTTCAAAGAAATTACCGTCAAGCGAATTACTAAATTACTTTCAAACTACTCAATTACTTTCAAATAAATTATTTTCAAAGAAATTACTTTCAAAGAAATTACTAAATTACTTTCAAACAAATTACTAAATTACTTTCAAACAAATTACTTTCAATGTAATTACTTTCAAACAAATTACTAAATTACTTTCAAACAAATTACTTTCTAACAAATTACCTTCAAACAAATTACTAAATTAATTTCAAACAAATGACTTTCAAACAAATTACTCAATTAATTTCAAACAAATTACTTTCAAACAAATTACTCAATTAATTTCAAACAAATTACTTTCAAACAAATTATTAAATTACTTTCAAACAAATGACTACATTACTTTAAAACAAATTACTTTCAAACAAAGTACTAAATTACTTTCAAACAAATTACGAAATCACTTTCAAACAAATTACTGTCAATTAAATTACTAAATTACTGTCAAACAAATTACTAAATTATTTTCAAACAAATTACTTTCAAACAAATTACTAAATTACTTTCAAACAAATTGCTAAATTACTTTCAAACAAATTACTAAATTACTTTCAAACAAATTACTAAAGTATTTTCAAACAAATCTAGTTTCAAACTACAGGGTGATTGAAAAGTCACTTCCTATTTCAAATTTTAAATTCTCACTTGCATCTTGGGATATGGGTGAAACAAATGTGACAACAATGAGCAATAACTGTCATTTGACAACAAAGTTTTTATTTTTTTATTCCCAGAAACAAAATAAAATCTTAACTAGCTAATAAAGTGACATCACAAGAGACAGCGAAAATAGTTGCCTGTTCTTAAATCATGCGTTGAACAAACAGTGTGCCATAATGTTAATGACAACATAGCAAGTAATAAAATGGCAGTTGATTGTCTTTATTTTGACGTTTGTTTCATATACATTAGTTGGGTAGGAGTGATGAAATAGCAACTGAATGCATGGAGGCATATATAGAGTCATCCTTACATGACCATCAGCTAAGCACAGTGCTACAGTATTCAAATGTGGAAGTGAACATGTCTGTGAGGCTAAACACACCCTCATCGACTCTTAAAATCATCCACACACTTTCAAGGATTCCCCGTGGTGAAATATGTTGAGAACCCAGCATTGCACATGAAGCTTGGATGAGTCATTTGAGCACCAGACGTAAATCTGGCTTTTTACCTGGTTGGCTGCATGCAAGATTCACTATGAACCCATAATGGGCAGGGAAAACTGAGAGGTGGCTCTATGTAGGACGTGACAATGCCTTAAGAGAGCCCAGAACCAGAGCACAGTATTTTAGCTCTGCATATTTGGAGAGCTCCCTTGGATGGCGGGGAATGCACAGTATGCCACACACTTCTTCCTCCTAGCTTGGAACCAGATGTGATGATTCTTTAAATGTCAGACAAGCTGGAGAAACTGGAGCTTATGACTTCAACTCAACATGTTTCGGAATGGTAGAAAAGCCACAGGAAAAGCCTAGATCTACAGTGTAGATTATAACAGGCAGTCTTCAACTTGGTACTGGCAGCAAAAGAGCGAGAAGCTCAGTAGCCTTAGATAAACAACAACAATAACAAATAGCAATTTAAAAATGGGAGGTGACTTTTCAATCACACTGTATATCATACATTATATGTACAGAATTCCAGTCATCACTAAGCAGCTCGCCTTTGAAGTTATGGTCCATAAATCTCACATAAGGCCACCTTTGGTACATTATTAAAAGCAGCAATTTTTTGTTAAAGGTATTACAGTTATATTAACACAAAACACTGAACAAAAGTACCAGGCTGAAAAGAAAAGAAAAAACAACAGCATTTTCAAAGAGGAAAAGTACCTGCTCAACAGACATTATTTCTGATCTTTGCAGATGTTGCCGTGGAGTTACAAGAGGTCTCCACCCTTCCTAGTGTACATTTGTAAAAGTTAACTCTTAGTATACGAGCTGCCTTTCATGACTACCATTACAGATTTTGCAATAAATAATTTATTTATAAAGATAACATAAGTGTTATATATCAAAATGTGAAGAAATGAAACCCCTATATCATGCACGTAACTAAATTGTTCAGTGGTTTTAAACATGCATTCAGCTATAAATTTTCACTATTGACGGGGATCGATCATCAGCCTCTCTAGAAGGCCGCTCGTATACTAAGAGTTAAAGTCCTACGTACTATTTGTAAAGAATGTATACAAATCATTTCTTTCAATTAATCAATCAATACCCTTTAGCTCCTTCAACAAATGCACGCCAAGTCCTCCTGTCCACTCAAGCTCTTTCCATGTTTTCCTCATCATTTTCACTTCTGTATCTAGTTTTCTTCTTCATGTGTTTTTTGGTCTAATCATTTCTTTACCAGAAGCAAAATCAAGTAGCAGAAATTAATTTGCCACTTGCAAATTAAATAGGTGATTCTTCAACATCTACTTCTGATCTTGGCAGTAATTTGTGATTCTTCAACATCTAGTTCTCACTTTGGCAGTAATTTTTGGCTTTTCAACATCTAGTTCTCACTTTGGCAGTAATTTGTGACTCTTCAACATCTACTTCTGATCTTGGCAGTAATTTGTGACTCTTCAACATCTACTTCTGATCTTGGCAGTAATTTGTGATTCTTCAACATCTACTTCTGATCTTGGCAGTAATTTGTAATTTCAAAAGTATCATCTTGGCATAAATTTATATACTTTGTTTTGCTTCTACTTCTAGAAATAATCAGTGATTTTTAAAAATACCTGATTCTGATCATTGTAATAATATATAATACTTCTAAATCTAACTCTGATTTTGTAGTGAAGCCACATTTCTATATTTCAATTACTCAGGCATCAAATGTAGTACATAAAAAATGAATAATACCACAAGGAGAAAAAAGCCTCCTGGAAAACAAATGAAATGCACAAAAACCAAGAGAATACAGCAGAAAAATTATGATGAAGAAAACTAGGGGAGGGTAATGATGAGAAAAAAAAAGATGAAACACTTGTTAAGATTTGGTAAATTAAGAAAAATGTAAAAACAAAAGTTACCCTGCTTTAAAATTTTTTTTTACTGATAAATGTTCCTGGGTAACTAACTCTACTTTCATATAACAAAAAACTTTGGTGAGAAGAAACATTATTTTTAAAGGGTTGATAATTGGGCATTCGGGTCTGTCTGACCTCCTGACCTTTGACTTTTCATCTTTTATCCTGGTACTCACTCGTTTATGTTTTTCTTTACCTCTCTTAACCTGAGGATTCCAGAGAAACGCCTGCCTAGTAATGCTATCAACAGGTTTCCTCAATATATGTCCAAGCCATCGCAACAGTCTTCTTCTCATCTCTTATGTCTGTCTGATTCCTGTCATCAGTTACACATTGGTGATCTTGTCATACAATTCCAGTTGTTCTATTCTATGCCAGTACCCACTTGTGAAAGCTTAAAACTTTTTTTTTGGTTGTTTGTTTTTTGTTATTTCAGAGCCACACAATCAGATAGGCATGACATTTGAGTTGAAGGTTTTGATTACTACGTTGGGTGTTATTTCTTTGATTTCAATATATTTCCCAATGCAATGAAATACATGAGATGTTACAAGAGATGTGACACCACAAATCTGTCACTTGTCAGGTTTATAAATGCTCAGAGACTTGTATAACATTATAGACTGCTCAAATATGTTATAATTAAAAAACCCAGATTATTTAAGCCACACAATTTGTGTGAACATGTAATGTAATGTTTGGTTGCCATATTAATTTTATCATGGTTAACCTATTCATATTCAGTTCTCATGTGCTTCAGACTGTAATCTGTGGATAGTCATAATGTTGTATGGAAGCTAAATTTCTTCAACATATCAATTTCCAAAAGTTGACATGTTATGCTGATGAATTAATTATAATTATTGTGCTGGTTCATTGCCTGCCAACATGTACCCAATATTGCATGGTAATTTGTATTTATTTCATTTTAATTAAAGCTTGTAAAATCAACAGAATGTTAAAGATTATTCAATGCTGTACATTAATTCATCCTTAATTCCCTTAAATACTGAAATTATATTTTCCATATATTCATATTTACAAGAAGGGGCAAAACTCACATAAATGCACACACTCATATATGCATAGACATGCAGTCACAGACACACACACATGCAAAATCATTTTCACAATAAAAGAGAGGTACGGGCATTTAAAATAAATAATTAATAAGTAAAATAATATTAAAAATGTCTACCTTTAACTGTGGAGGTTTTCGTCGTGGGGAAACCACGGGTGGGGTTTGGTTGGTGGTCTGATCAGGAGAACAAGAATACCAAATATGATGAACAGAGGAAACAGAATCTGAACAAATAAACTTCCCTTGAGGGAATAATGATTTTTCTCTTTTGTAGCAAAAATGTGCCACAAGACATAATAAATAACAAAGTAAAAAAAACAGAAAAAAAGCAAAGAATGATCTTCAATACAACAAATGTTTTTACCAAAATGTAATGCATTAAAAAAAAATCAATGGATAAAAATGCACTCAACTGGCTATATGTAAGGAACTCTTTATGGATAAAAGTAACATAAATTATATGGTCATGAAATCTAAAGCAAAATAAAAATAAAAAAAGCCAATGGATTTTAAATTTCCCGGGACAAAGAAAGAATAGGTTTACTGTACCCTCAAGAATGTCATACAAGGTGATTAATATGAGGTTTTACATGCCCCATATCATACAAGGTGATTAATATGAGGTTTTACATGCCCCATATCATACAAGGTGATTAATACGAGGTTTTACATGCCCCATATCATACAAGGCAATTAATACGAGGTTTTTACATGCCCCATATCATACAAGGGAATTAATACAAGGTTTTACATGCCCCATATCATACAAGGTGATTAATACGAGGTTTTACATGCCCCATATCATACAAGGTGATTAATACGAGGTTTTACATGCCCCATATCATACAAGGCAATTAATACGAGGTTTTTACATGCCCCATATCATACAATACATGATCGTTTCGGCCTGAAACCCGCTTGTTCTTCTCTGATCTTTTCGTCAGCATGCAATTTAAGTCTTTCTAACATCATGCAACATAATAATTTTCCAGGTACTGATAATAGAGATATACCACGCCAGTTATTACAGTCTGATAGATCACCTTTCTTCGGTAACTTTACAATAATACTGTCTTTCCATTGTTGTGGTGGTTGTTCTTCTCTCCATACTTCATTTATAATATCTAAAATTCTCAAGAGGTTGTTGTCATTAACTGCTTTAATCATTTCCCCTGAAATTTCGTCAACTCCAGCAGCTTTAAAATTTTTAAATCTTTTAACGGCTTGTTTGATCTCGTCCAGCGTGAATTCATCGCAAGTTATTGGCAAGGTGGTTGTGAGTGTTTCATTATTAAAATCAGGTGTTACCGTTGGTGGTGGTCTGTTTAGCACCTCCATGAAGTGCTCAGCCCATCTCTTCATTTGTTCTTTTTCTGTTGGTATTGAATTCCCTAATTTACCTTTAACAGGTGTTTCCATAGCAGTAGGCTGGTGACATAGTTGTTTTGTAATTTGATAAAGGCACCTACTATTACCAGTTCTTGCAGCATTTTCAGCTTCTACGGCCAGTTCATTGATGAAATGTCTTTTATCTCTTCGAGTTTTTGTCTTCACTTCTTTATTTAACAAGTTATAAGATAGTTTGCAAGATTCAACTGCATTATGTGTACTTGCCGCTAGTAGTTTAAGTTTTGCTGTTTTCCTTTCTTGTATTTTATCCCAAGTATCTTCTCTCATCCATTTTTTCTTTTTATGTACTAGGTATCCGGTGGTCGCTACTGCTGCTTCTGTCATTGCTGTTCTCAGTTGTTCCCATTTAGTATCGATTGTCTTGGTGGTGATATCGTTGTCAATTTTGCCTAAAGCATCGAAATAGTTGTTCATTTTGACATTATATTCCTCCTTTATATCATTTGATTGCAGTCTGTGTACATCTATTCTTCTATTTTTATTCTGTAAGAACTAAGAACAATTATAGAAGAATCAGTAGAAAGGCAATCGCCACTTATTATCACCTTCGTCGATTTTCAAAAAGCCTTTGATAGTCTACACCGCCCATCATTGTGGAAGATACTTACAATCTATGGTTTTCCAACAAAATATGTGAATATAATCAAAGCGCTATATGACAATGCAAGATGTTGTGTTAGAACAAATAAAGGGAATACAGAATGGTTTACAGTAGAAACAGGGGTTAAACAAGGCTGTATTATGTCACCACTACTTTTTGGAATAGCTATTGATTGGGTTATGAGAAACTATACCCACAATGAACAATTGGGTATAAAATGGACAAATGGAAAATTCCTGGGGGACCTGGATTTTGCAGATGATGTAGCATTCTTAAGTTCAACACCAAGACAATCCCAAGAAGCAATAAATAATTTGTGTCATCTCTCGGTTAAAATAGGTCTCCAAATAAATGCCTCTAAAACTAAAGCTATGAACTTTTCTAACGAGACCTTTGATATCATCTTGAACGGGGAAAAAACTACAGAAAGTTGAAAGTTTCAATTATTTAGGCAGTAAAATGACTCAGGATGGTGACACAACAAGAGAAATCCATACTAGAATTGCTTTGGCAGCTAGCGCCTTCAATAGATTATCTAACATTTGGAAATTACGATCATTGAATATACATACCAAGCTTCGTCTGTTTAATTCAAATAATATCTCAGTGTTAACATACGGCTGTGAGAGTTGGAAAATAACAAAATCATTGGAGAACAAGCTGAATACATTCGAGAACAAATGTCTTAGAAAACTCATGAACATCAGTTGGAAAGAATTCAAGACTAATCGACAAATAAGAGAAGACTCTAGGCAGAAATATGTCTCCGACTATATAAGGAAAAGACGATGGTCATATATCGGTCATGTCCTACGAATGCAAAACAACAGAATACCACTACAGGCGCTCACTTGGGTTCCTGAGGGTAAGAGGAAAAAAGGAAGACCAAAAGAAACACTCAGAAGAACAATAATAAGAGAAGGAAGAACGTTGGGCCTAAATAATGTGCAAGAGCTAAGAGGAGTGGCGTCACAACGAACAACCTGGAGAGCACTGGTTTCTGCCTTATGCGCCGTGTTTGGTGCTTAAAGAATTTATTATTATTATTATATCATACAAGGGAATTAATACAAGGTTTTACATGCCCCATACACAATCTTATATTAGTTGCCTTGTATGACATGTCTGAAGGTGCAGTAGTCCTAATCTTTCTTTGTCTCATGAGAGACTTCTGGGAACTACACAGGGCGGGCCATTTTATAATATAATGAGATGTAATTATTTAACTTTACAACCTTCCCAATGACCTGGAAACAAAAAATAAGACAGTTCTATGTCATGCTAAGCATGCTGGGATTTGGGTTGGTTTGGTGTTAAAGGCCATCTTCATTGCACACGGACAACCTCATCAGTGCTTCCATCTAATCCCTTAGATCACATGAGGAGGATCTCACCACAGTGCACAAACTCCATAGCACTGGTGAGGATGCCAATGTGTGTATAAAGGAACCATGCATTCTATAATAATTTTTGAGTGGGTAGGTTTCCTGATTTTTAAATTTTGCCAGGGCAGAGGCCGTACGGCTTGCTCTTTACGATTTCCAACTGCTGAGAGATTATTAACGTGTGCAACTTGCAAGCAGGACCTCCTATTTTTCGCCCGTATACAAGAAGGCTAGGCATCCGATCTCACTGCCCAGGAGATCAGGGGGGAGTGTGACATCATTAGGAACCAGTGGTTCTGAACAAATTTCCATCAATTATATTCCACGCACTGGGAGCAAACCTCATACCTTAAGAATTAGAGGCAGATGCCATATCTCTTTGCCACTCCGACCCCCCCAAGCATGTTGGAACAAGAGCACAAGTGAAATATCAGTTTGGAGAATATGCAGCTTTAAGTTTACTATTTCAGTGATGGTTATGAAAGTGTTTTAAAGTTTACTGTTTCAGTGATGGTTATGAAAATGTTTTAAAGTTTACTATTTCAATGATTGTTATGAAAGTGTTTTGAAGTTTCCTATCTCAGTAATGGTTATGAAGGTGTTTTAAAGTTTACTATTTCAGTGATGGTTATGAAAGTGTTTTAAAGTTTCCTATCTCAGTGATGGTTATGAAGGTGTTTTAAAGTTTACTATTTCAGTGATTGTTATGAGTGTTTTAAAGTTTACTATTTCAGTGATGATTATGAAAGTGTTTTAAAGTTTACTGTTTCAGTGATGGTTATGAAAGTGTTTTAATGTTTACTGTTTCAGTGATGGTTATGAAAGTGTTTTAAAGTTTACTAGTTCAGTGATGGTTATGAAAGTGTTTTAAAGTTTCCTATCTCAGTGATGGTTATGAAGGTGTTTTAAAGTTTACTACTTTACTATTTCAGTGATAGTTATGAAAGTTGTTTTAAAGTTTACTATTTCAGTGATGGTTATGAAAGTGTTTTAATGTTTACTAGTTTACTATTTCAGTAATGGTTATGAAAGTGTTTTAAAGTTTACTGCTTCAGTGATGGTTATGAGAGTGTTTTAAAGTTTACTGTTTCAGTGATGGTTATGAAAGTGTTTTTAGGTTTACTAGTTTACTATTTCAGTGATGGTTATGAAAGTGTTTTAAAGTTTACTATTTCAGTGATGGTTATGAAAGTGTTTTAAAGTTTACTATTTCAGTGATGGTTATGAAAGTGTTTTAAAGTTTACTGTTTCAGTGATGGTTATGAAAGTGTTTTAATGTTTACTGTTTCAGTGATGTTTATGAAAGTGTTTTAAAGTTTACTATTTCAGTGATGGTTATGAAAGTGTTTTAAAGTTTCCTATCTCAGTGATGGTTATGAATGTGTTTTAAAGTTTACTACTTTACTATTTCAGTGATAGTCATGAAAGTTGTTTTAAAGTTTACTATTTCAGTGATGGTTATGAAAGTGTTTTAATGTTTACTAGTTTACTATTTCAGTAATGGTTATGAAAGTGTTTTAAAGTTTACTGCTTCAGTGATGGTTATGAGAGTGTTTTAAAGTTTACTGTTTCAGTGATGGTTATGAAAGTGTTTTTAGGTTTACTAGTTTACTATTTCAGTGATGGTTATGAAAGTGTTTTAAAGTTTACTATTTCAGTGATGGTTATGAAAGTATTTTAAAGTTTACTAGTTTACTATTTCAGTGATGGTTATGAAAGTGTTTTAAAGTTTACTGTTTCATTGATGGTTATGAAAGTATTTTAATGTTTACTGTTTCAGTGATGGTTATGAAAGTGTTTTAAAGTTTACTGTTTCAGTGATGGTTATGAAAGTGTTTTAAAGTTTACTATTTCAGTGATGGTTATGAAAGTGTTTTAAAGTTTCCTATCTCAGTGATGGTTATGAAGGTGTTTTAAAGTTTACTATTTCAGTGATGGTTATGAAAGTGTTTTAAAGTTTACTATTTCAGTGATGGTTATAAAAGTGTTTTTAAGTTTTCTGTTTCAGTGATGGTTATGAAAGTGTTTTAAAGTTTACTATTTCAGTGATGGTTATGAACGTGTTTTAAAGTTTCCTATCTCGGTGATGGTTATGAAGGTGTTTTAAAGTTTACTATTTCAGTGATGGTTATTAAAGTGTTTTAAAGTTTACTAGTTTACTATTTCCACCCGTGTGTTACCGGGGCCCAAAAGGGGAGCAAAGAATAGTAACACTGCACCCTACCACGCATGTCGTAAAAGGCGACTAAGGAGGGTATGGGCATGGGGCTGTTTACCCCATCCCGTAAAAACTTCGCACAGTGGGCTGATCACCTGCTTGCCAACCATTCTGATTACGGAAACAATGATAGATTGTTTGGTCTGTTTTTGTTCCACAAAGACGCCACCAGGCGTGGTGGAAACAGCGATAGATTGATCAATTTGTTGTTGCCCTAAGATGCCACTAGGCGTACTGGCCACATACTGCTTTGCCGGTTGATGGCTAAGGATGGAAGAAGAGAAGAAGAGTTTACTATTTCAGTGATGGTTATGAAAGTTTTTTAAAGTTTACTGTTTCAGTGATGGTTATGAAAGTGTTTTAAAGTTTACTGTTTCAGTGATGGTTATGAGAGTGTGTTTTAATGTTTACTGTTTCAGTGATGGTTATGAAAGTGTTTTAAAGTTTAATAGTTTACTATTTCAGTGATGGTTATAAAAGTGTTTTAAAGTTTACTATTTCAATGATGGTTATGAAAGTGTTTTAAAGTTTACTAGTTTACAATTTCAGTGATGGTTATTAAAGTGTTTTAAAGTTTACTATTTTAGTGATGGTTATGAAAGTGTTTTAAAGTTTACTGTTTCAGTGATGGTTAATGAAAGTGTTTTAATGTTTACTGTTTCAGTGATGGTTATGAAAGTGTTTTAAAGTTTACTGTTTCAGTGATGGTTATGAAAGTATTTTAAAGTTTACTATTTCAGTGATGGTTATGAAAGGGATTAGGATTAAAGTTTATTGTTTCAGTGATGGTTATGAAAGTGCTTTTAAATTTACTGTTTCAGTGATGGTTATGAAAGGGATTAGGATTAAAGTTTATTGTGTCAGTGATGGTTATGAAGGGGATTAGGATTAAAGATTATTGCTTCAGTGATGATTATGAAAGGGTTTTTAAGATTATCATTTCAGTTATGATTATAAAAGTGTTGTTAAGAATATTATTTCAGTGATGATTATAAGTGTTTTTAAGATTATTGTTTCAGTGATGATTATGAAAGTGTTTTTAAGATTATCATTTCAGTTATGATTACAATAGTGTTGTTAAGATTACTGCTTCAGTGATAATTATAAAAGTGCTTTTAAGATTATTATTTCAGTGATGATTATAAAAGTGTTTTTAAGATTATTGCTTCAGTGATGATTATGAGTGTTTTAAGATTATCATTTCAGTTATGATTACAAAAGTGTTGTTAAGATTATTGCTTCAGTGATGATTATAAAAGTGTTTTAAAGATTATTATTTCAGTGATGATTATAAACGTGTTTTTAAGATTATTGCTTCAGTGATGATTATAAAAGTGTTAAGATTATTGCTTCAGTGATGATTATAAAAGTGTTTTTAAGATTATTATTTCAGTGATGATTATAAAAGTGTTTTTAAGATTTTTGTTTCAGTGATGATTCTGAAAGTGTTTTTAAGATTATTGCTTCAGTGATGATTACGAAAGGAATTGAAGTTTACTATTTCAGTGACAGTAATGAAAGGGTCATATCTTTCATTCAAAAGTATATCAAATACTGAAAAAATAATGTTTGCAGTTTATGTGACTTGTACCATTTTTTGAGTGCCAAGTGATACAGTGGTTACATCACTTGCTTCTCAAGGCAAAGTTACAGGGTTCAAACCCAGTAGCATCATGATCTAGTCTACTCACATGTAAATGGGTACCTGAGTTAGGGAAGGCAAGAGCAGTGAGGAAGCAAAACAGTCACATCCCGCATAAAGCTAAGACCTAGTATAGTGAAGTCTCTAACACGTCACTCCCCTATGGTAGTATCGGCTATGTAAGTACCTTTACCTTTTTTTTTTACATTATCTTTTAGCATTTGAGCTGATCTGTTTGTGTTAACAACTCAAATTCAACGCCTTCAACAAATCTTTCTCCCCCCATGATTTTCTCGTAGATAAGAAAAGAGAAACCTGATTTATTGTAAATTATCACAAGTAATTCAAACACATGACATAATTTTTGTTGCACAATCTTTGTTCCCAGAGTGGCCAAAGTCAGTTTTTAAAAAATCATTTTTGAAGAGAAATAACAAAAGAATAACACAAATTATCAATGCTGCAAAAAGAAAACTTGGAACTAATACTGCAATGAAATAACAAAAGGAAGAAACAATTGTAGATATTTTTGAAGAGATTTTTTTCTATGTATTTAAAATGTAGAGCATATTCCATGGTCAGTAAAATACATTCACATGAAAGACTGAAATAAGAGGGGGGAAAGTTAATATTCACATTATGAGATCATTACTTAATCCAAACTTCTATCACCATTTAAGCAATGTTTATACCACATTTATACTAAACTGTTTATCACCAATTATGCAATATTTCTACCACATTTTAACTAAACTTTTTATCACAACTTATGTAATGTTTCTACCAAGTTTATACTAAACTTTATATCACCAATTTAGCAATGTTTATGCCACATTTATAATAAACTTTATATCATCATTTACAGTAACTTTCAATCACCACTCATGTTAACTTTTTATTACCATTTACAGTAACTTTCTATCACCACGCATGCTAACTTTCTATCACCATTTACAGTAACTTTCTGTCACCACTTATACTAATTTTCCATCATCACTTGTCCTAACTTTCTGTCACCACTTATACTAATTTTCCATCATCACCTGTCCTTTCTGTCACCTCTTATACTAATTTTCCATCATCACCTGTCCTTTCTGTCACCGCTTATACTAATTTTCCATCATCACCTGTCCTAACTTTCTGTCACCACTTATACTAATTTTCCATCACCACTTGTGCTAACTTTTTGTCACCACTTATACTAATTTTCCATCATCACCTGTCCTAACTTTCTGTCACCACTTATACTAATTTTCCATCATCACCTGTCCTAACTTTCTGTCACCATTTATACTAATTTTCCATCACCACTTGTGCTAACTTTCTGTTACCACTTATACTAATTTTCCATCACCACTTGTGCTAACTTTCTGTTACCACTTATACTAATTTTCCATCACCACTTGTGCTAACTTTTTGTCACCACTTATACTAATTTTCCATCATCACCTGTCCTATCTTCTGTCATGACTTATACTGATTTTTCAGCATCACTTGTCCTAACTTTCTGTCACCACTTATACTAATTTTCCATCATCACTTGTCCTAACTTTCTGCCACCACTTATACTAATTTTCCATCATCACTTGTCCTAACTTTCTGCCACCACTTATACTAATTTTCCATCATCACTTGTCCTAACTTTCTGTCACCACTTATACTAATTTTCCATCATCACTTGTCCTAACTTTCTGCCACCACTTATACTAATTTTCCATCATCACTTGTCCTAACTTTCTGCCACCACTTATACTAATTTTCCATCATCACTTGTCCTAACTTTCTGTCACCACTTATACTAATTTTCCATCATCACTTGTCCTAACTTTCTGTCACCACTTATACTAATTTTCCATCATCACTTGTCCTAACTTTCTGCCACCACTTATACTAATTTTCCATCATCACTTGTCCTAACTTTCTGCCACCACTTATACTAATTTTCCATCATCACTTGTCCTAACTTTCTGTCACCACTTATACTAATTTTCCATCATCACTTGTCCTAACTTTCTGCCACCACTTATACTAATTTTCCATCATCACCTGTCCTATCTTCTGTCATGACTTATACTGATTTTTCAGCATCACTTGTCCTAACTTTCTGTCACCACTTATACTAATTTTCCATCATCACTTGTCCTAACTTTCTGCCACCACTTATACTAATTTTCCATCATCACTTGTCCTAACTTTCTGTCACCACTTATACTAATTTTCCATCATCACTTGTCCTAACTTTCTGCCACCACTTATACTAATTTTCCATCATCACTTGTCCTAACTTTCTGCCACCACTTATACTAATTTTCCATCATCACCTGTCCTATCTTCTGTCATGACTTATACTGATTTTTCAGCATCACTTGTCCTAACTTTCTGCCACCACTTATACTAATTTTCCATCATCACTTGTCCTAACTTTCTGTCACCACTTATACTAATTTTCCATCATCACTTGTCCTAACTTTCTGCCACCACTTATACTAATTTTCCATCATCACTTGTCCTAACTTTCTGCCACCACTTATACTAATTTTCCATCATCACCTGTCCTATCTTCTGTCATGACTTATACTGATTTTTCAGCATCACTTGTCCTAACTTTCTGTCACCACTTATACTAATTTTCCATCATCACTTGTCCTAACTTTCTGTCACCACTTATACTAATTTTCCATCATCACTTGTCCTAACTTTCTGCCACCACTTATACTAATTTTCCATCATCACTTGTGCTAACTTAAGTCAGATCTTGACATTAGAAAAGGGCACAGATGCCTACAAACAAACTTTGTTTCACAGCAGAAAGAACAAATCGGTGACAGTTTCCTAGCATGTCGATAAAGAGATGACTATGAAGAATGTAAACAGGACTAAACCTGTCTCAATTAAAAAATTTAGATGATTTGGAAACAGATAAAACTTACTCTGAGGAAAGTATGTACTTATGTGTCCAAGGGAAGTGAGGACTTTTACTGATAGAATGTATGAGATTTAGAGAGAAAAAAACACACAAGAAAAGTAAATAGTCTATCAGAAGTAAATGGTCTATCAATCAGAAGTAAATGGTCTATCAGAACAATACCACATGAGTGGAGTAGGTTGTATGTCATATCATATATCAAACATGTGAATTAATATAAGACAAACATAAAGGTATGTTATCAGGCACTCGTAGGAAATAAAGAAGTAGAACTCTAGACAACAGAAAAACAACAGACATGAGTGGCTTACCCAGGATTCGAACCCTGGACCTTAGGTGCAACAACCTCGCCTAGCTATGCAAGCAAATCACACTATCCTCCCTGCCATCTATGCATCACAAAAATGATGCTTCGATGACAGGTCATTAGTGCAAACCGCAAGACATAACACCGGAAGTTTACCATGGGCAGTTCAGCCTATTAATGACGCAATCACTTCTGTTGTTCCCCTATTATACAGTATAGGCCAGTCCACACAAGACAAAGACCTTAATACTGTGTCCAGTAAATGATAGTAGACTTAGAACAGTAAGAACAGGACAGAGGGTAGGTTTGGTATTGTATAAACATTTATCAAACATGTGAAGGTATATACTAAATTGTTTACATAAAGTAAAGTAAATATTATGCCAATAGCAAACAGTATGTTAAACACGTACAAACACAAGTACAGGCAGTTCTCAGCTTGTGCAGTTAATACCTTATTAAAAATTACTGTGAAAATTAATCTCATGTAAATGAGAAACAATGTTACCAAATGAATATAAATGAAATGTTCAGGTCAAGGGGCAACATATCTCTATACTAGTCTTACCAATCATCACCAACCCTCCACGTAGTCACCGGGGGTCTCGGAGGAGACAAAGAAAAAATAGGACTAATGCTCCCTCAGGGACGTCCTAAGTGGCAAGTGACATGAGGTTGTCAATGGGGCTGGTAAAAAACTTCATCATAAAAAACACATTACTACAGAAATCACCATTGCAAGAGCACATTAATGCTTGGTGCAGGCTTCCAGAAAGGGAACCAGCTGTAGTGGTGACTCCATGCTCCATAAGGAGCGACAAGGACAGGAGAAGAAGAATTATCACCAAAATGTCAAATTGTAATACACAATACAATACAATTGTAAGACTATCTATGAACAAAGAAAATCAATCTGAGACAAGTAAATAAACGGTAAGGCAAGAAACCTACACAGACTGTTGAGTCAAACAAGCATGCTGAACAGGGTATAGTTGGTGAAGGAGTTGCTGGGTATGTTTGGAGTAGCTAGGGCAGACGGATATTTATAAAACACAGAAATACAGAATGCATGGATTAACCAGGGCAGATGAAGTAAAACAACAAAAACCAATGACACACTGTGTAACTAGGGCAGATGGAGTAAAATACAGAAATGCAGGATGTTTGGAGTATTCAGGGCAGGGAGTTAAAAAATACAGGGAAAAAACCCAAAAAATCTGGGACATTCAGAATAAGTAGGGCAGGTAGAGTTTTATTTTAAAAAAGGAGTAATTCAGGACGTTTGGAGTAACTAGGACAGATGAGTTTAAAAAACATTGAGATATCCTGGATGTTTGGAATAGCTGGGGCAGATGAAGTAATCAGACTCTCCCAGCCCTTACGAATCACAAAGGACCATCTTCTGTCAGAAATCCAGAAACAGGTACAGATATAAGACATCAGCTTTGACATGATGAAACAATGAACACAACTGGACCAGGCATGTGCTTTGCACTTTTTTAAAGGCAGAACTCTAGGGAAAGACATAATGGAAGATCAATGACATGGTCGAAGATTGGGCCAGATGGAAGGTGTTGACTTTCATACATGCATGATACTAGTAATAGTGATATAGGTTGGATAACTATGCTTAGAAGAATTACGTTCTACGGTGCTTAAGTCCACGAAGGAAGTAGAAAAATTCTTACTTGACATAATGAACAATCTAAAGAATTCATGAAAATACTATAAAAATGGAAATTTTATTACTATACTGTCTGGTAGAAACGAAGATCAGGACTGCCAGAAAGTGGCTCATCATATGAAAAAAATATCCACTTTTTAAAACTGCACAAATTAAAAATGTGCCCAAATTAATAAATTATAGATCTTCATTTCCCCTGTTAGGGAGCATGTAGACACAACTGCAACGGGTCCCCTGTTAGGGAGCATGTAGACACAACTGCAGCGGGTCCCCTGTTAGGGAGCATGTAGACACAACTGCAGCAGGTCCCCTGTTAGGGAGCATGTAGACACAACTGCAGCAGGTCCCCTGTTAGGGAGCATGTAGACACAACTGCAGCGGGTCCCCTGTTAGGGAGCATGTAGACACAACTGCAGCAGGTCCCCTGTTAGGGAGCATGTAGACACAACTGCAGCGGGTCCCCTGTTAGGGAGCATGTAGACACAACTGCAGCGGGTCCCCTGTTAGGGAGCATGTAGACACAACTGCAGCGGGTCCCCTGTTAGGGAGCATGTAGACACAACTGCAGCGGGTCCCCTTAAGGAAGCCTACAAGCCTACATCAAAGAATTCATGTGCTCTTGCAGTCATGGCTTCTGTAACAATTTGTTTGACATGATGACTTTGCCAGCTGATGCACAACCTTATATTAGCCACCTCTTATGACATGTCTGAGGCAGCCGTAGTCCTTTCTATCCTTGTGTCCTCAGAGGCCCTCGGAAACTACATGGGACAACTTTAGATCTTGATATGCATAAATCAAAAGCACACACATCAAGAACTGCCTGTACGGCAAATTATCACAGATATGAATAGTAATACTGAACTGATATACACTACAGTTAGTAATGACTGTTACATATATACAAAGAGAGATATCATAAGAATGAATTAGCGTACACTACAGATAGCAATTTACTCAGCAAAGAATTCCTGTACCTTCTTTCCTTCATCATCTTCCTCATCCTCCTCCTCCTCTGAAGAGTCATCATGAGGTGCATTACCTGAAGCATAAAACAAAAATAATTAATCTACTTATCTAATACTCTTTACTCCCAGTTCCTGGCTGAAAAACACTTTAACGAATTACTTTTCACAGCATCTCATTATTCTTTTCCTCTTACATTGCCATCCTTCCACCCAGTGACCTTCACCATTTTCAATAAAGTGTTACTTTTCTTCATGTATCCTAAATATATCACTTGTTAAATTATGCATGATTTCAGTGTCCTCATCTGTAAAACCAGTGCTCAATCCTGTAAACCAAACCAGGCAGTGTAATTACTGTATGTCTAATTATAATAAAGCAACATTAACTGTTCTTTGCAAGTTAACTGCAAGGGGCAGGCAATTTCATCATGGACAAACAAATTGCTACAAAAACCACTATGACAAGGGTATACTCATGATTACCTGTTGCCTCCCTGCAAAGGGGACAGATATAGTTGTGGCCTCATGCACCAAAATGAGCAAAAAAAGGAAATGACTGGGACCTCTTAGAAGACAAAGCATAATTAGAACCACTGCTTCCTCAGCCATGTCATAACAGGCAAATAATGTCAGGTTGTGCATGGTGGCTAGCAACCTCATCATGTAAAAAAACAATATGTGCTACAGAAACACCATCACAAGAGCGCACAAAGCTTATTTGGCGCAGGCTTCTTATGAGGTCAACTGTAGTACTGATCCCATGCTCATCATGCAGTGTAACAAGAGAACTATCAAATCAACATCATCATTTTCCAATGCACTCCTTATGAAGTATGCAGCCGGTCTCCTACAGGAAGTCTCCATCTCACAGTGGTGGTTCCTGCGGTAATTTGTTTTATATGATGAGGTTGGCAGCCTCATATAAACCTCATATTAGTCACCTTGTATGATATGCCAGAGGGTGCTGTAGTCCTGTTCTCTCTTTGTCTCATCAGAGACCTGTGGGTCTCATCAGAGACCCGTGGGTCTCATCAGAGACTCGTGGGTCTCATCAGAGACCTGTGGGTCTCATCAAATGATTGTTCCAATTGTTTTTAAAATTCACAAATCTGTTTTGATCACCCACCATGATTTTCAACACTCACTTACTGCCAAGCTAGGTAAAAGTGAGGAAACAAAAATTAATTAATTAAATAAATAAAATAAAGCTTACCATTAGGTATGGCATTAATTTTTGGTACCATTGTTTTATTCAGTGGGCCACCATTTATCTTCGGGTGGGAAGACTTAAGAGCAGGCATGGTAGCGCTGAGAGAAGATGGTCCTTTGTGATTGGTAAGGGCTGGGAGAGTCTGATTCAAACTTGAGAAAGATTTCTGAAAGTTGAGAAAGATTTTGCAATTAGTTCATGCCAGACATCGTATTTTGCAATTAACTCTTGTCAGACATCAGATGTTGCAATTAACTCTTGTCAGACATCAGACGTTGCAATTAACTCTTGTCAGACATCAGATGTTGCAATTAACTCTTGTCAGACATTAGATGTTGCAATTAACTCTTGTCAGACATCAGATGTTGCAATTAACTCTTGTCAGACATCAGATGTTGCAATTGACTCTTGTCAGACATCAGATGTTGCAATTGACTCTTGTCAGACATCAGATGTTGCAATTGACTCTTGTCAGACATCAGATGTTGTAATTGACTCTTGTCAGACATCAGATGTTGCCATTAACTCTTGTCATAAATCAGATTTTGCAATTAACTCTTGTCATAAATCAAATTTTGCAATTAACTCTTGTCAGAAATCAGATTTTGCAATTAACTCTTGTCAGTCATCATATTTTGCAATTAACTCTTGTCAGAAATCAAATTTTGCAATTAACTCTTGTCAGAAATCAGATTTTGCAATTAACTCTTGTCAGACATAAGATAATGATTTAAGTACAATCTCTGTATCATATACTGGTTTTTTATGGATCTCCAAAGATTTCTGTCTTTTGCCTTGACGATAAACTGATCTTGTCCATCTCTTGATGTTTTCTTCCAACTTTGAGTGATGTCATCAACTTATACAAGCTGTCTGCCATCAACTTTTCCTTTTATTACAGTTTTCAACAAGGTGTTGTGTCTCCTTATATCTCCAAAATATTTCATGTGTCTAATTTTGATCACTTTCATAAATTTTTCCACTTCTAGTTTTTTTAGGACTTCATTTGTTTTCCTGTTTCCTTGAGATGTGCACTATTTTTCTATATTTTCACATTTCAAGCACACAAGTAACTTATTCACTGTCCATGTTTCTGCACCATACAGTAATGAAGAGTAGACACAGCAATTAATGACTCATTTTTCATTTATTTGTCTTTTGCATGTCTCATGTTGTTGAATGTATTTTCAGCCATTCCTATTTTCTTTTTTACTTCTGTTTCACACTTACATTTACTATCCCCAGTTATTTATGTGTCCAAGATAAGAGAATCTCCTCACTTGTTCCGGTATCTTTATACGTGTTTTTATGTTTAGTGCGTGACATATACCTTTGCAATGTGTTCTGTTTAAAGTTTGCACTATAATGTTGTATATCAACATTACTAAGTGCCATGATGGCTAGCCATAGCAATCTTGTATTTTCTTTTTCCACAGTCTCTGATGAATCAGTTCTACAAGGTGATTAAAAACTCACCCCCTATTTTCAATGTTTATTTCTTCATTCCTGTTCAGTATAATTTATACGAAACAAATGTTGAAATAAAGAAAATTAACGTATATTCTATTTCATAAAATAACATATCATATAAACATTACAACTCAAAGTGAGATCTGCCCTGTTCATCACATGACCTCAAAGTGGGCAGCAATTTTGGCTCTCTCAGTTTACCAGCCATTTCTTTACATTTTATTTTGTCTCTGGAAATAAATTTAAAATTAATATGTTTCACATGTCAAATGGCAGTTACTGGTCCTCACTGTGACATTTGTATCATGTATATCCTGCAAATAAAAGTGAGGATATAAACATTAAAAAATAGGAAGTAACTTTTCAACCACAGCCATGCTTATCTTCCTTCTATGTCACGCTGGCACAATATCAAGCTTTTTCTTTCTTTGCTATCCTCCTCTTCCTTTTCTAATTGTTTTCTTCTCACAACCTAAAGAACATTTATTAGTGATAACTTCTGGCCATGAAACTTATATGTTAAGCTCTTCTTAAGAACCACATCTGTTGTTGCCAATAATTTCTCTAGCATGTGAATAAAGTATTAAATGAGCTCTGTCTTGTATAATACGTAAAAGTGTTGCATATGTACTAGATATATAAGCCTGTCTATGGCATGCAAATTTCAGGCAAATCCCCAGGGACACAGAACGAATAGGACTACTGCACCCTCAAGCATGTTGTACAAGGTGGCTAATTTGAGATGGTGCACGGGGCTGCCAACCTCATCATGCATGGGGCTGCCAACCTCATCAAGCATGGGGCTGCCAACCTCATCATGCACGGGGCTGCCAACCTCATCGTGCACAGAGCTGCCAACCTCATCGTGCATGGGGCTGCCAACCTCATCGTGCACAGGGCTGCCAACCTCATCATGCACGGGGCTGCCAACCTCATCATGCACAGGGCTGCCAACCTCATCATGCACGGGGCTGCCAACCTCATCGTGCACAGGGCTGCCAACCTCATCATGCACGGGGCTGCCAACCTCATCATGTAAGACAAATTTCCACAGAAACCGCTGCTGCAAGAGCATGTGATTGCTTATATGCAGGCTTCCTGCAAGACTAGCTGCAGTGGTGCTCCATAAGGAGAGCAAAGGAAAATTATGGTAATTTCAGCTTTCTAAATTGACTGATGAGACATGTACGCTATTACCCTTTTAAATGCTGTCATTCTGAATCTCCTCCCCCCTCCCCTTTCCTACCCCTTAGGGGTGGGATTAATGGTTGTCTGACTTTTGTACATCAGTTCAGATGTCCCTTTATAACATCCCTAAATTTCAGCTTTCCATGACATCAGAAAGTACGCAGAACTGACTGGACAGACAACTGGACACAAATACATCATTTGCCTAAATAGAGTAAAACATTACCTGCAATTCATTTCTTCTCCTCTCTCGCGCTGATAGTGACCTAGATAAAGATGGTGACTCATCAGATTTGCTGAGCGAATCTGACAAGGACTTCATCTCATCAGCCTCATCCTCACTCACCAACGTCTCATCCTGCATCTTAAGTCGAGCAGTCACAATCATATGACAACCCCCACATACTGCCTAGGTACAAATAAATATGGTCAAAGTAAAAAAAACAACCAGCTGCAGAAATGTTTAAAAAATATATATAAATACATACCAAATTTTAAAAAATGTCCATTGGCAGCCAGCAATAAAGACAAACAGGTCAAGACAGCTAGAGGTAATATGTGAAATGGTTGAAATCAAGAGAATTATACAAAGAAAATCTGTTAAAAAAAGATGGAAGGAATATTTCTAAGAGCTCTTTGGTGGTGAGCAAGGTCAAGCCTCAGAAATGATAAGTACTTTCGCAGAAGAGAAAACCAATGGTGGCGAAGATGGCATCAAGATGGAAGAAGGCAGCACTGGAGAAAATCAAGATGGGCAAAGCAGCAGGACATGATGGTGTAACACCAGAAATGGTTAAGTACATGGAAGCAGCAGGCGACCTATTACTCCGCAGGGTCCTACAGGCAGCCTGGTGCCACAAGACCATACCAAAGGATTGGGAGATTGTCATCATAACACCCATATTTAAAAAGGGTGACAACCGACAATGTGGAAATCATAGAGGCATATCTCTTCTCAGTGTCCCTGGTAAAATTTACTCTAGAATCCTGGAGCAGAGACACCGATGCCTAGCTGAACTACAAATGGATTAGGTCCAATGTGGTTTCTGAGTAAACCAAAGTACTCAAGACCTTATCTTCACACTCAGACAGCTGAGTGAAAAGGCCCTCGAGTTTAAAGATGAGATGCATCTTTGTTTCTTGGATCTGGAGAAGACGTTTGACAAGGTCCCCCGGAGAAAAATTTGGGACTCAATATATGGCTTGAAAAAGCCTCAAATCTGCTGCTTTTCAGGTAGTCATCTCTTCCAGTCTATTACAGCTCCAAGCCTGGAAGTATGGTGTCCGCCTCAAGTTCTAGAGGTATCGGGTTCGATTCCCAGTTGAGGGAATATAATTTAAGGAAATTTTTTTCTCCAGAACCAGTGGTCCTAATGATGTCATACTCCCCCCTGGTCTCCTAGGTAGTGAGATCGGATGCCTAGCCTTCTCAGATAAGGGCGGAAAAATAGGAGGTTCGGTGTACAAATTGCACACATTAAAAATCTCTCGGCAGTTGGAAATCGTGTAAAGAGTAGGCCTGTGTGATCTAAGGGAGGAGATCGGAGCACTGATGGAGTAGTCCGTGTGCAATGAAGATAATCCTTCAAACCAAACCAAACCAAACAGCTCCAAGGTATTTAAAATGGTTGACCTGCTCCAGGACCTGTTCTCCTAGAATAATCTGATATCTTTTTTCCTCTCACAATATCACCATGGTTTTTATTTTGGAGCTGCTGATGACCATCACTCTCTTTTCCAGCTCTTCCTTCCAGACTTGCAGGTTGGACTGAAGATGTGCCTCTAATTTAGCAATCATGTCTTAAGCCTACTGGAACACCAGCTGTAACCATGGAAACTTTTAATTTTTATGAATGTATATCACAATGTTTATCCTTTTCATAGACTAAAACTATGGAGTGATTAAAAAGTCACTACATATTTGACATGTTTATATTCTCACTTGTTTCTACTTGGATATATATAAAACAGGTCTTGACATGTGGATGCGAGTCATGGGCAATGACTACAACCCACAAAAGCCAGATCCAAACCTCAGAAATGAGGTATCTGAGAAAGGTGGTTGAAGTAACAAGACGAGACATGGTCCGCAACCAGATAATACGTCAAGGCCTAAAATCCCACCCCCTGCAGACCCAAGTAGAACAGTCCCAACTAAGATGGTTTGGCCATGTCTGCAGAATGGGAGAAGATCAGCTACCACGACAAGCATGGGAAACAAAGAGCCAGGGATCCAGACCCCCAGGATGACCCAGCGTCCGCTGGGAGGACAACATTAGACAGTCTTTGAAGGGCCAAGGACTAGAATGGAACCAGGCCAGGAGGAAGACAGTCGATAGGATAGTCTGGCGCTCTCTCTTCCAAACCTCTACACCTCATGGTAGAAGGGGAACGACTAAGTAAGTATATATAAAACAAATGTCAAAATAAGATGTAACAGCTGCCATTTGATTAATAAGTTTTTTTTTAATTTGTTTTTTTCTGGAAACAAAATAAAATCTAAAATGGCCAATAAATGGTCATTAACAAAAAAAGTAGTGCCTGCTAAGAAGCAATCTGTTGAAGAGGCCACATCTTATGTTAAGCTGTAATGCTAATTTGACATACCATTTTATGTAATAAGATGGTATTCAATCTTCTTTATCTTCACATTTGTATCATATAAATTAGTTAGATAGAAGCGAAGAAATAACAATTTAAAAATAAGACGTGACTTTTCAGTCATCCTGTATATTTTACAATCTGCAAAACTGTAAACATGAATCTCTTTAATTTTATTTTTTTAAAATAAAGTTTTGCCTCATTTTGGCGAGGCGCGTCCCGTTCAACCTAGACAGTTATATTAGGGCGCATGTCCAAACATATGTACGATATTTTGTAATGATAGTCAAGATTAAGATATTTCAGTAACAAGAAATTTGAGATGTCGTCTTCTTGTTTTTCGTTCGCCTTCAGACTTCTACTTTAGTGACTCTAATAAAGGTAGTTGTCAGCTCAAGGTTCCTGACATCTCCAAACAGTTTTTCATGGAGAGAAGTGGGTTGTTGCCATATGCCACTCCGTTCACTACTGTAAGTTGGGCAGAACTGGAGCAGATGTTAGGCTGGCATGGGGCTGGTGCCACAGGAGCAGAGATCTGTTGGACCAATCCTGTACTTGTGATATAGATGGTACCTCAACCTATTGTATGATGCTGAGGTAGGTAACCACCTATATCTTCAGGTGGACCCTATCAAGGCAAGGGGTCTGGCACTCTTGCCACCAGGTGGGTTCTCTTGGGTCGAACACCACCTCGTTGAGTCATATTTGCACCAGTCATCGTAAGGTGGTTTGCATTGGACTGTTATGCGCATGCGGCCCTGTAACATTTACATTCAGCATGCATTTATATGAGGGCTGCTTCCCTACCTATTAGGCTTTTCTCTACTTCCTTGCAGTTCTGCTACACTATATGGCTGCTCTGTACTTGACTGGTGACAACGAAAAATGTAGAAAACTTATAATGACAAAAATTAAGCAGCCATCTTACCTTCTCAACAGTGAAGCGACAAAACCGCTTACAGTGACATGGCTTGTACAGATTTGAGTACTGGTCACTTCCATGTGCCAGTTTGCCATGTCTACCATCACCAAATGTGTATAGTTGACCTTTTTCTGTACAAAAATTTATATTTTAAAAAAATTCATAAATGAATACAAGTTTTGTATTTGATTCCGCTGTTTTTAATAGTAGCATGAGTTTAAACTGGGTGGATTTATTTTAAAAATCAAGATTGAAACATGTAATGCATCTACATAAGAACCTACCATAGGTCTAAACTGAAAGTGATAACAGAACCTATCAGTCAATACACTTTAGCTCCCCAAGGAGCATAGGCCTTAAAGAAACACATGCCAAGTCCTCCAGTCCAGTGCTATCCGCTCGTTCTATCCATGTCTTCCTCATCATTTTCACTTCTGTCTCCAGTTTTCTTCTCCATGTTTTTGTATGTCTACCTCTACCTCTCTTACCCTGGTGGATTCGAGAACAAGAACTGCCTTGTAATGCTATCAACAGGTTTCTTCAATGTGTGTCCTATCCATCGCCAGTATCTTCTTCTCATCTCTTGTTCCACTGGCACCTGTCTGGTTCTTGTCATCTCTTGTTCCACTGGCACCTGTCTGGTTCTTGTCATCTCTTGTTCTACTGGCACCTGTCTGGTTCTTGTCATCTCTTGTTCCACTGGCACCTGTCTGGTTCTTGTCATCTCTTGTTCTACTGGCACTTGTCTGGTTCTTGTCATCTCTTGTTCCACTGGCACTTGTCTGGTTCTTGTCATCTCTTGTTCTACTGGCACTTGTCTGGTTCTTGTCATCTCTTGTTCCACTGGCACTTGTCTGGTTCTTGTCATCTCTTGTTCCACTGGCACCTGTCTGGTTCTTGTCATCTCTTGTTCTACTGGCACTTGTCTGGTTCTTGTCATCTCTTGTTCCACTGGCACCTGTTTGGTTCTTGTCATCTCTTGTTTCACTGGCACTTGTCTGGTTCTTGTCATCTCTTGTTCCACTGCCACTTGTCTGGTTGTTGTCATCTCTTGTTCCACTGGCACTTGTCTGGACCTTGTCATACCATTTCAGTCCTTTTATTCTACGCAAGCATCAATTTATGAAAGCGTTTAGTGTTGTTGTTGTTGTTTCTGTTGTTCTCCATGTTTTAGAGCCACATAATAGCACTGACCTGACATATGAGTAGAAGATTCTTACTTTTGTGTTGGACTTGATTTCTCTTGACCTCCATATGTTTCCCAATACAATTAAATCTCCTCTTGCTTTTTTGCATTCTAATTTTGATATTCTTGTCTGTAACAGAATCTATGTTGTCCCAGAAAATAAAACTACATCAAAAGGCAACATATTCAAATCCTGCATCCATTAAAAATAAAGGACCAAGAGCTGGAAAATACAAACACATTTATATACTTAGGAAGCAAAGTAACACCAGATGGCGACACAAGCAAAGACATCAGTAGCCCAATGAATAAAGCCAGTGTTACGCACAGATCTTCATTTTTTCTAAAGTCATTATATGTTCATTTTTTCTAAAGTCATTGTATGATCATTTTTTGCTAAAGACATTGTATTATTAAATTGACTGAAAGTACACTTTAATTTTTTGACGGTCAAAGCTACATAACTCTGGATAATTGAGATTATCATTTAATATGATGTTACCTCCTCTTGTGTCGAGACACGGTCGGTCCACATTTTTATTAACGAAGTGTGATCATTCTCCTTATTTGGTAGTATCGGTCAACTGTTGTTGGAATGTCTGAAACCTGTGTTGAGGTCTCTGTTCATGTCCAAATAAGGCTCGATCTAGTTAAATCTTATCTGGAATGTTCCTAGATCGTCTTGTTTGATCGCTATTTCAAGTGTATAGGTTCTGCGCATGTCCGGACGCGGGGCGTCTGGGAAGTTTCTTGATCTTGGGGGACGATGTAAAGCTGTGAAGCAGAAAGGACGCGTTTTGGCGTCTCTGTGATTTTGTTAGGGATTAGGAGCCTTATTGTGAGATAGTTAGCTTACAAGGTCCTTCCCTTGAGTATTCTAAAACGCCTGGAGGCGTATGTTTTCTGTGGTGTGGATTTTCGAACGAAGGTAATGCCTCATTTACATCCAATCTGTAACTTTACTTATGTTTGACAATGGTCGATCTCTGCTCACGTATGCATTACAGAAAGGAAGGTTCTTCTAATAGATGTCACGCCCCAGGTATCTTCATACCTGAAATCTATATGTAAACGGGTCATACTCAGCCCGAAGGACAGTTCTTTGTTCTATGAACGTCGCTGTGTGTCAGCAATTATGCCTACGTCAAGGTTAGACTTAGGAATGCCTGTAAAGGTCAGTTTGACCTGCACTCCTGGAATGCCATCCTCGTGCGATTTATGATTTGACTCGTTTAGCACATCTGAACAGTAAGAGGATTTTTTGTTGATGTACTTTTGTATTTGGAGCCAACCATATAATACCTTGGCGCCATATCATCATCTTTAGAATATGCCAAATGCATTGATAAACTATGTAAGCTGATGTTTGTGAATGTCATGACTGTGCTTTATTGCGAACTGGATGTACGTTCTTGTACCTGTGACGTCAAAATAAATGATGGAAAAACGTCCAGAGCGGTTCACCCATTTATGACTTCACATGTCGTACCCTACGTGCTGTAACTCTGTGAACTACATCACTATTATACACAGTAACAACAACAACACAAAACCAGATAAGACACCCTACATCTACAACTATAATTTTACTGGTGTCGATAGGGGTGGTAATTGAAGTCAGCCTAAATCCACCCTTATCATTTCATGGTGGCCAAAAGTTGGTTTATTCTGGTACCAGCTCTCAAGGGGGTCAACAAACCCAGACATCATCATCAGACTACAAGACAACATTACAGCTTCAACTACTACCTTCCATGAAATTTTTTGAAAGTACCCGGCGTTACTGACAGTTGGTAATATTTTGAAACTACCCGGTGCTGCTCGGCAGTATTGCAGTTTTCCTACGAGAGAAGGACAAGTACCGAGCGAAGCGATTTCCTAATCAGTAAGGAAGAAGGACAAGTGCCGTAACAACTGTTCCGGTATCAGAAGCTCATTTTCCAGCGTCATGGCTGTCTATAGGAGCAGATGTTGATCAACGTTGGATCATTATCCTCAGAATGCTGATCTCAACCTGTTCTGCACCGTGCTGACGTTTGGACACATAGAAGTTAAGTGGCCTGTTTTGTTTGTGAACTGTGCCCTTATGTTCTAACTGAGCCTTCTGTCTCTCACACTTTTCACTCTGTTTACATGCTACATGTTTATATGTTATATGTTATTTGTATATTTATATGTTTATATTTCAGCGGGTTTCGGTTGGGTGGTGTCTTTCAGTAGAAGATACCACGTCACAGAGGTTTCTACTGTTAGCGTTTTCTTTAGGGACTGTGCAAATTTCCTATTGTGAAATTTGCTAGCGACAAACGTTGCTATATTTGTTTAGTTGTGACGAGTTGTGCTTTATTTTCGTTGTTTTTTGTAATATTTTTTTTCTTCTGTTTTTTAGTTCCGATTTCATTTGTTTGTATTTGTAGGTCTCCCCTTTTCTATTATTCAGTTCTATACACCATTTTTGTTTATACATTGTGACGTCATTTGTTTGTGTACATTCTTCGCATTTTGTCATCACATTCTTTGTGATATTTTCCTTTTAGTTCTGCTGTTTATTTAGTTGACTTATGCGAATGTTTTCGTATTGACTTTGATCTTTGTTGTTGTTTATATTGACTTTGATCTTTGTTGTTGTTTACATTGACTTTGATCTTTGTTGTTGTTTACATTGACTTTGATCTTTGTTGTTGTTTACATTGACTTTGATCTTTGTTGTTGTTTACATTGACTTTGATCTTTGTTATTGTTTACATTGTCTTTGATCTTTGTTATTGTTTACATTGTCTTTGTTCTTTGTTATAGGTAACATAGTTCTTGAGTAATTAGCTTTCACTATTGTTACATATTTGCTCATGCACTATTGATTTATAGTGCACTTATCATAACTAACTAGTGGATTTGTTCATGCACTATTACATTGTGCAGTTATGATAAATAACTGATTGATTTGTGTTTATGCACTAATTTGTGTAGTGCACTGATGAGTAAGAAGTGACTTGTGATATTATTATACATTTGATAATACAAGTTTGGTGTCAAAGACTTGTTTCCCACAGAGATTGGGTTAAACATTGGGATTATACAAGTACTTTATTAAGTCTTGTTACTATTAAGGTTGAAATAAGATAATTAATATTTCAGATTTGGTGACTCATAATATTAGACATCATGTCTACACTTGATTACTTTATTGAACAAGGGAAATCCCTTGGCAAGACAGGTGATAAGTTGGAAGAATATGCAACTACTCAATATGATAAGGCATTAAAGATGGAAGAGAAAAAAATGGAAATGGAAGCTGAACAAAAGAAATTGCAGATGCAGGTGGAGGAAAGAAGATTCCAAATGGAAATGGAAAAACAAAAAAGAGAAACAGAAGCAAAAGCTGAAGAGAAAAGACTGCACATTGAGGCTGAAAATAAAAAACTTGAAAGAGAAGCTGAAAATAAAAGACTTGAAAAAGAGGCTGAAAATAAAAGACTAGAAATAGAGACTGAAAATAAGAGACTTCAGGCTGAGGCTGAAGAGAAAAAGTTACAAAGAGAGGCTGAAGAAAGAAGGTTACAAAGAGAGGCTGATGAGAGAAAAGCAAAAATGGAGCATGAAGAAAAACTCTTAGCTTTAGAGTTAGAAAAGATGAAATTATTGAACACTAGTAATGCTAATAATGCAGATAAGGTGTCAGATAAGACTAATGCTAATAATTTTAAGCTTAATCTACCAGCATTTAATGCCTCCATTGATAACATAACATTTTATTTAGACAGATTTGAAAGTGCATGTAAGGTGCATAACATAGATAAAACACTATATGTTTATCATCTGTCCAAGATACTTAGAGGTGATGCTTTGATTATGTTGGGCATGGTAGATGTGCCTGACAAGAACAACTATGAGGTTGTCAGAGCAGTCTTGTTAAAAAAATACCAACTTAACGAAGACGGCTATCGTCTTCAATTTAAAAATATGTTGCCAGAAACTGGAGTGGAATTCTCTGAATTCATATCAAGGATACGTCTTACTTTTTCACGATGGGTTGAGCTGTCTAAGACAGAAAATACATATGAAGCTCTTATGGACTTACTACTTAGAGACAAGGTTATGTCTTCTGTAAATCAATCTTTTCTTTCTTTTCTTCATGAGCGTAAGCCTAAAAACATAAAAGAAATGGAAGAATACTGTTGCCAGTATGTGACTGCGCACCCTAACGTAACCGTTAGCAACTCTGGAATAAAAGAAGGTATGCCAGTTGCTTCGGCAGCACCATATGGCCAAAACTTCAAACGTAAGTTTCAAGGTACTCAACATAATATTAATAGAAAGAGCAACCGTAATGATGATCAAAATCATAGCAATCAATCACATGGTGATTCTTCTTTGAATAACTGGAGACAAGCTGACACTCCTTGTTATTATGGATCTAATAATTTTAGACATTTCCGCAAAGGTAGTCAGTATAGAGGTAGCTATTTTTCGCGTAGACCTCAAAATCAATCTACTAGATTTTCAAATCAATATAGAGATGAGGTTCTTGTGCGTTTATTCACCGGTTAAATCAAATTGTGGATATTTATTACCCAAACCGATCACCGTACTCTTTCTTGACTGAAAAAGTGTCATTGTCCTCTCCCCCTTCCCCCGTTGCTTAGAATTTTTTTTAAAACACGCCTGCCGTTCGTAAGGTTGTAGTCACGTAGCACATTCTGCCGTAGGGGAGTGAAGTGTTATAGACTTCGATGTACTGGGTCCCAGCTTTATGAGGTGGGGTGGCCTGTTCCCTTCCTCGCTGCCGTTGCCTTCTCTAACTCAAGATCAGAGGCAGGTACCCTTTTACAGCTGGTTAGACTGATGCGTGACACCTGTTCCCTTTCTCGCTGCCGTTGCTTTCTCTAACTCAGGATCAGTCAGGTACCCTTTTACAGCTGGTTAGACTGATGCGTGACACCTGTTCCCTTTCTCGCTGCCGTTGCTTTCTCTAACTCAGGATCAGTCAGGTACCCTTTTACAGCTGGTTAGACTGATGCGTGACACCTGTTCCCTTCCCTTCCTCGCTGCCGTTGCCTTCTCTAACTCAGGATCAGAGTCAGGTACCCATTTACAGCTGGTTATGGAGTGTTAGAGACTTCACCATACTAGGTCCAGCATCGAGAGATGGGGTCTACCTAGCTATAAATGGGTACTTAACTTTGAGTTAGGGAAGGAAAAGACAGCGAGGAAGGAAACTGGTCTCCCCACCTCTCGATGCTGGACCTAGTATGGGACCTCAAGACGCAGCAATAGAGACCGCAGTCAGCGACTCATAGCTTGACTGCCTGCGTCAGGACCAGCGAACCAGAGCTGGTCAAGACCGCACTCCACCTCCACGTGGTGGTCCTGGAAACAGTCTGCAGCTGTGCAGGCTGGCTGAGCGAGTGTGGATCGAAATGGGAAGGCGAACCCGGTCCTAAAAAATGCCGTGCAGAAGTCGGATCACCCGTGTGTTACCGGGGCCCGAAAGGGGAGCAAAGAATAGTAACACTGCACCCTACCACGCATGTCGTAAAAAGCGACTAAGGAGGGTATGGGCATGGGGTTGTTTATCCCATCCCGTAAAAACTTCACACAGTGGGGTGATCACCTGCTTGCCAACCAATCTGATTACGGAAACAATGATAGATTGTTTGGTCTGTTTTTGTTCCACAAAGACGCCACTAGGCGTGGTGGAAACAGCGATAGATTGATCAATTTGTTGTTGCCCTAAGACGCCACTAGGCGTACTGGCCACATACTGCTTTGCCGGTTGATGGCTAAGGATGGAAGAAGAAGAAGAAGAAGAAGTCGGATGTGTCGACCGAAAGGTGCAGATATCACAGCTACGTTGTAAACAGACACAACGCAACCACCGTCCTTTTCAGCGCGAACGAAGAAGAAGAAGAAGAAGAAGGACCTAGTATGGTGAAGTCTCTAACACTCCATAACCAGCTGTAAATGGGTACCTGACTCTGATCCTGAGTTAGAGAAGGCAACGGCAGCGAGGAAGGGAACATGTGTCACGCAAGTCAAACCAGCTGTAAAAGGGTGCCTGACTCTGATCTTGAGTTATAGAAGGCAACGGCAGCGATTTCCCTTGTTTCCTTTGTACCGTTAACTTGTAGAACTGATTCAATTCCGTTCTATTGGTTTATAAACTTTTTTTTTTTAATCCGGGGGGGGGGTTGAGGGCGGATCTGTCGTAAGCGTGTCAACTATGAATGCAAGAGAAACGCTTTTTTTTTTTAACTTGCCTCCCAAATCACAATGTGAAATCAACATTTTTCAGTCAAGAAAAAGTACGGTTCTCAGTTTTGGTAATAAATTTCCAGAATTTGATTTAACCGGTGAATAAACGCACAAGAACCAGAGATGATAATGACAATTATGGAAGCTGGAACACTAACCATGATAACAATTACAGGAGAGAAAATAATGATAATTTCAGAGGCAATAATGGTCGTGGTAGATCTCTTCATAAGAGAAAGAGATATCAACAGACAAACTCGGTACAACAAGAATCTCAGGGGGCAGATAAACAGGTTAATGATAATAAAAACCCTAATGCTATAGGATGTTCTTCTTTTGACTTTGGTAGAGCAAATAAATGTCCCCAATGTAGTACTTTGTTCGAACCAACTACCGTAACCACTTTAAGCTGTGGTCATCCTCTTCCAGCTCTTCCTGCTAATGTTGCGCATGACGGGAGAGGTTCTCTTATACTACATAAGGGTCTTGTAAATAGTAATCCAGTCTCAATTTTGTTTGATTCTGGATGTACTACTGTTGGTGTTAGGCAATCTCTAGTAAATCCATCCTGTGCTACAGGAAAGGTCATCAAATGTGTCACATTTGGTGGCACTTTGGAAAAGTATCCTACTGCCATAATACATATTGCTACTCCTTTCTTTACGGGAGATGTCCACGCGTGTCTTCTTCCAAACCCTAATGCGGACCTTATTATTGGTCGTATTCACGGAGTTAGGGAATGTACCCCACAGCAAATTGCTGTTTGGGAAGAGCAAAACATGGAAGCTACCAATGCGGTGGTCACAAGAGCACATGCTCTTTATCCACTTCAAACTTCATTAACTAATAATGAGGAAGTAGATAGCCAAAATAGTCACTTGATTATTTCATGTGACTCATTTATAAAATTGCAAGAAGAAGATTCTTCTTTACAAAAATTCTTCATTCTAGCAAAAAAAAGGTGATCCAAATCAGAATACTAATAGAAAGTCTTGGATTTCTATGAAGAACGGCGTACTTGTGCGTATGGTACAAGACTCGTCTACGTCCACTCATTCAACAAATTCTTGTGCCTAAGAGTATGAGATTGCAAATATTGCAACATGCTCATGACTCGCAATGTGCTGGACATATGGGTTTTTCCCGTACAAAGTCGAGGGTTCTTGCGGCTTTCTTTTGGCCATTTGTGAGCAAGGACATACGAATTTACTGTCGTTCTTGCAAAGTGTGTCAGGAGGTCAAATCGAAAGGACCACGACATGCTGCGCCTATCCAGGCTGCTGACATTCCTATTCGCCCTTTTCAAAAAATGGCAATAGATATTATCGGTCCTTTTAGGATTAAGTCGGCCAGAGGACATCAATTTATCCTTACTTGTGTCGATATGTGCACACGTTGGCCAGAGGCTATACCTCTCAAGAGCATCTCAACTGCTGATATCGCAGACGCTCTTTGGCTGATATTTTCTCGCTTGGGTTTCCCCGGAGAAATATTATCAGACCATGGCACTCAACTTATATCAGACACTATGTCACAAGTAATGTCTATGCTACATATTAAAAGGTCTCTCAGCAGTATCTATCACCCAATGTCTAATGGGTTAGTTGAGCGTTTGAATAGGACTCTAAAAACTTTACTTGGGAAAATAACTGAGGATCATCCTCAGGATTGGGACAGGGTTTTACCCGCGGCTCTCTTTGCGTATAGAGAGGTTCCCAATGAACACACAGGATTTTCTCCTTTTGAACTTGTCTTTGGCGCGCAGCCGCGCGGCCCTATGTCTTTACTACACGATCTTATCACTGCTGATAATATTAGCGATGAGACTCAATCTTCTTATGAGTATGTCATTGCTCTTAGGCAAAAGATCATCGAGGCATGCAAACTAGCAACTTCTTCATCCGAATTTGCTAAAGAAAAGGCAAGGCAGTTTGCAAATAAAAATAGATGTCTACGACAACTTTGTCCAGGTGACAAAGCATTCGTTCTTCTTCCGTCAAGGGAGAACACTCTTCTTATTGCATGGAAAGGTCCATATGCAATAGTCTCCAAAATTTCCGATGTCGACTATGTTGTCGATATTGATGGAAAGCATAAAACTTTCCACATAAATATGCTCACGGAATTTCATGAAAGACCTGACTATTTGCAGCCTATTTTCCAGGCAACGGACAATTCTCAAGTACCTCATGGTCATTACTCATCCCTGTCAGTTATACAGGATGAGGAAACTACTTTTTCTGATGTCAATCTTCCACTTCCTATGGTCCCACTTCATTCTACGGAATCTTGGAAAAACGTTACCGTTTCTCCTAATCTTTCCGCTGAGGAACATCGACAAGTTTCTTCGATGTTGCAAACGTTTCAGGATGTCCTTATAGACATCCCGGGACACACACATGTCATCGAACATGACATAGTGCTTACTGACCATAATCCTATCAGAGTCAGACCCTATCCAATACCTATCCATTTTCAGTCACAAGTCGAAAAAGAATTGGATGAAATGATTCGATTGGAAATCATTGAACCATCCACTTCAGCATACTCTTCGTCTATGGTTATTGTTCGAAAGAAGGATAATAACATTCGCATTTGCGTAGATTATCGCAAATTGAACCAAGTTACGAAGTTCGATGCTGAACCTATGCCTTCATTGGAAGAGCTACTAAATAAACTTTCTAATTCTAGATTCTTTACCAAACTAGACTTGTCTAAAGGTTATTGGCAAGTCCCTTTAACTGAATGTGCCAAACCTTTTACAGCGTTTTCTACACCTAGGGGTTTATTCCAATGGAATTTCATGCCTTTCGGTCTTATGAACGCCCCTGCTACATTCGTACGCATGATGCGGCGAATTCTCGCATATCGTACAGATGTCATAGCATACTTAGACGATATCTGTCTGTTCAGTGATTCCTGGGAAGATCACTACTTGGGTTTATACGAATTGCTGTCTACTCTTCGCGAGTATAACTTGACTGCAAAACCCTCTAAAGCTTTTATAGGATTTAGTGAGATTTCTTTCCTGGGTCATCGTGTTGGTCATGGTCTTTTAAAGACAGAGGACCACAATGTTTCAAAAATACTTAACATTTCTGTCCCTAAGACGAAAAAACAGGTACGGAGTCTCTTAGGTTTAATCCAATTTTACGGACGATTCATTCCGAATCTGTCCTCCATTATGGCACCGCTTTCTACTTTATTGAAGAAAGGATCGCCTAATCTGATCCGCTGGTCTCAAGAATGTCAATCCTCATTGGACCAGGTTAAAACTCTATTTTCATCTCCACCTATCCTTAGGTTACCTACTATTGAGAAGACTTTTGTTCTTCGAAGTGACGCCTCGTCAACTGGGATTGGGGCAGCACTTATGCAGGAGTATTCTGATACTCTGCACCCAGTGATGTATATCTCTAGGAAATTAAATGCTGCAGAAAAGAATTACTCGGTTTTAGACCGTGAATTATTAGCTATGGTATGGTCTATTCTGAAGTTACAAAGATTTCTTCTAGGCGCACATTTCATTGTGGAAACCAACCAGAAAGCTCTTACTGCTATTCAGAGCAAAAACTTGAAGAGCTCGAGGTCTACTCGATATGCCATAGCTCTTCAACCATTTCATTTCACGGTGCGAGCTATCCGTGGTTCGGATAATGTGATGGCAGACATTCTGTCCAGGTGCCCACACGATTCCACATAATTCTTCTGTCATATATATTTCCTGATATACAATTCAATACTATAATGACATATTAGCACATATTTTCTCACTTTTTGGGAATTTATAACGTTGTACCATGTAATTTCTTTATTTTTTTCTTTCTGTTACCGGTTTGATCATAACAGAAGAAGGCTTAGTTAGCGATATACGGGCCAAAAGATCACATGGCCACATTTAGTTATTATATTTTAATGATTGTATTAAGAGATTTAACATTTGTCTTAAAGATTTGTGTTATTGATATTTTCACAGCACATCATTGAAGTCTGCGAGATTTTGTACATTGTTGAACTTTGAAGTTATCTAGTCCTGTCCTGGATTGGGAGCGGATGATGTCCACATCTTCTTGTATCGATTGTATTTATGTCTACGAGAAACAGCACATGTATTAGTAATGATTAATAATGCATTATATAATGTACTCTTTGTTTAAATATGTGTTATATTATATTGCGGTATATTGGTATATTACACCGCTGTTTGCACAACACTTCATTGTATAATACTATGATAATATATTTAATTTCATAGATTTGTATGAGTATAATTTGACTTTCATTATGATATTGCCATCACTGTGGCGTGTGTTGGTGGCACCTTCCTGGAATATATGCGCGTATACTTAGGTAAATTTTTGTTTCTCTAAGGATCTGAGATATAATCTCAGTTTCGCTCCATGCGTCGAGCAAGCCTCATTTTAGGCAATATATCCACGCATCATACGTGCGTTAGGAGCCTAGGGTTTTTCCCGGCTCCAGGATTCAAAAAAAAAATGTTTCATTTTTTTTTCCCGGGAGGCTGCGGTAATGTTACGCACAGATCTTCATTTTTTCTAAAGTCATTATATGTTCATTTTTTCTAAAGTCATTGTATGATCATTTTTTGCTAAAGACATTGTATTATTAAATTGACTGAAAGTACACTTTAATTTTTTGACGGTCAAAGCTACATAACTCTGGATAATTGAGATTATCATTTAATATGATGTTACCTCCTCTTGTGTCGAGACACAGTCGGTCCACATTTTTATTAACGAAGTGTGACCATTCTCCTTATTTGGTAGTATCGGTCAACTGTTGTTGGAATGTCTGAAACCTGTGTTGAGGTCTCTGTTCATGTCCAAATAAGGCTCGATCTAGTTAAATCTTATCTGGAATGTTCCTAGATCGTCTTGTTTGATCGCTATTTCAAGTGTATAGGTTCTGCGCATGTCCGGACGCGGGGCGTCTGGGAAGTTTCTTGATCTTGGGGGACGATGTAAAGCTGTGAAGCAGAAAGGACGCGTTTTGGCGTCTCTGTGATTTTGTTAGGGATTAGGAGCCTTATTGTGAGATAGTTAGCTTACAAGGTCCTTCCCTTGAGTATTCTAAAACGCCTGGAGGCGTATGTTTTCTGTGGTGTGGATTTTCGAACGAAGGTAATGCCTCATTTACATCCAATCTGTAACTTTACTTATGTTTGACAATGGTCGATCTCTGCTCACGTATGCATTACAGAAAGGAAGGTTCTTCTAATAGATGTCACGCCCCAGGTATCTTCATACCTGAAATCTATATGTAAATGGGTCATACTCAGCCCGAAGGACAGTTCTTTGTTCTATGAACGTCGCTGTGTGTCAGTGATTATGCCTACGTCAAGGTTAGACTTAGGAATGCCTGTAAAGGTCAGTTTGACCTGCACTCCTGGAATGCCATCCTCGTGCGATTTATGATTTGACTCGTTTAGCACATCTGAACAGTAAGAGGATTTTTTGTTGATGTACTTTTGTATTTGGAGCCAACCATATAATACCTTGGCGCCATATCATCATCTTTAGAATATGCCAAATGCATTGATAAACTATGTAAGCTGATGTTTGTGAATGTCATGACTGTGCTTTATTGCGAACTGGATGTACGTTCTTGTACCTGTGACGTCAAAATAAATGATGGAAAAACGTCCAGAGCGGTTCACCCATTTATGACTTCACATGTCGTACCCTACGTGCTGTAACTCTGTGAACTACATCACTATTATACACAGCAACAACAACAACACAAAACCAGATAAGACACCCTACGTCTACAACTATAATTTTACTGGTGTCGATAGGGGTGGTAATTGAAGTCAGCCTAAATCCACCCTTATCAGCCAGAAATGCCTTTGCCAACTTAAACAACATCTGTAAATCCTCCCAATACAGTAAAAGGTAGTCCCATAGCAAATACTGCCATAGGGGAGTGAAGTGTTAAAGACTTCACCATACTAGGTCCAGCACCAAGAGGCAGAGTGACCAGTTCCCTTCCTCGCTGCCTTTTGCTTTCCTAACTCAAACAGCAGAGTCAGGTGCCCATTTACAGCTGGGTAGACTAGAGAGTGTCAGTGCTGTGATTCGAACCTGGCACCTTTGAAAGCGAAAACAAAGACGGCCAAAAGCCACATGGTGGAGAGCTGTGGAGACAGAGATGTTAACCGTCAACCAGAGCTGGGGCGCCACATGAAGGAAAGCTGTCAACTGAGAAAAGTGGAGACAGTTTGTTGCTGCCCTACATCTCTTATATGGAGGAGCTACAGTGAAATGATTTTTTTTTTCATAAATTATTGCAGGATCTTTAAAAAAAATGCTTAACCTACAACAATAATGAAGTGCGTGATGGCACATGGTTATTGGTTGCCATGGAAATGGCTGCCATATTTGATTTTAATGCTATATTTAAATTCTCTTTTCTGAGTTACGAGTTCTTTGAACTTGTAGGTGAATCATTTCCATGGTAACCCTAAACTCTTGAAGATTGAAGAAACAAAAATGGGCATTCAACAGGGCACATAACACAAAACAAAATTCATATTTTCCTACCTGATATTAATGCTGTGAAATCCTGACCACAGAATACCCACGACACCTTGAACGGTAATGGTAAAAGTGTTGGTGTAGATGTCGACAATATCTCTGTACCCAGACCTAGCTGCCCATTTTCTCCTTCACCAAAAACATAGCATTCTCCAAATTCTGTCCAATAAATGAATCAGAGACATATTCAATCAATCAATACCCTTTAGTTCCCCGAGGAGCATAGGCCTTCAACAAACACATGCCAAGTCTTCCTGTCCTGTGCCATCCGCCCAAGCTCTTTCCATGTCTTCCTCATCATTTTCATGTCTGTACCCAGTTAGAGACACATTATTTACAAAATATTTTTTTAAACAGGATGCATCTCAAATTATCATTCATCTTTTTCCTTTATGCTCCTTGCAGATCACAGACCCACAACTGTAGCTGGCCCTCTTGCAGGAATGCTGCACCAAGCAGGAAGGCTGCACCAAGCAGTCACATGCTCATGCAGCGCTGACTTCTGTGACAATTAGTGTTACATGATGAGATCGTCAACCCCATACGTCACCTTGTATGACATGCTTAAGGGTGCGATAGTCCTATTCATTCACTGTCCCTTCACAGACGCCCCAAGAACTACATGAGGAATCTCGAATATGTCAAGCAAGAAGATCATATGACATGGCCTATAGACACATAAAGGTCTCTGATTCTGACAACAGACTAACATGTCACAGATTACATTATAAATATGCAACACTTTCCTAATTCTGTCACCTAATTTACAGAAGGTGTCTTAAGAGACAAATAATATGAAGCTGTACATAGCGCTGGCAACCTGATCAGGTAAAACAAAGTGCTTTAGTAACCACCACCACAAGAGCAATGTGAATACTTTGATAAAAGCTTCCTGCATAGAAGTCGCCTGTAGTTGTCGCTCCACAAGGAGCAAGAGAAAAAAAAACATAAAATCTTAAAATAAAAGTGACCAGGAACAGAGAAATGTCCTGGAGATGATGGGTCAAGACAGAGATAGACATATTAACACATTAACTACCGAATTGAAAAACACACTGTGGCCGAATTAAATTTTTTTCCCATTTTCATCCTGTAGGTGTTTGCACAAAGTAAGCTGTAGTTTTCGTAATTGTTTACAGATTTTTATGAATTACACGTCATTTTAAAGATAAATGAATTGCACTATTACAATAAGCACCGTTTGTAACTCTAATAGAGGTTGTTGCTATTTAACGGCCCTCCGATAGCAGAGGACTTGCAATATTTTCACAATTATAACTGCTTGCGCCCCATCTCTATCAAAATCACAATTTCAATCAATGTGCACACCGTTTTCACTCTTGTCCTCGTCGCTAGATCTATCAGTCAATTGTTGAAACACGTTTCTATCCTATTCAGCCGTTAGACGAGATGTACACGCATTTTTTGTAGTCCTATCACTAGTTGCCACGGTAAACAGTTTTGCACGATTTGGTAACTAACCCAAAACGCTGAAAAATATGAACATAACTGTTGCCGTCATTTTTGACGGTAGGAAAAACGCCAACCTAATGTATGTTTGGTTTAATGTGATCAAAGAGAGATAAATGTTTATTATCTTTCTGTGACAGGTTCGACTGGTGATTATCTTCTCCTGTCTTATGTTGTCCTGTCTCAGGCAATGTCTTATAGTTGACATGTCTTAAGTCTATTTATAGGATCATATACGGAGTATCTTTATCACCCGTTTGGTCGGAAACGCCTGGTCTGGGTTTGCCTCGATCTGGTCCATGCTCTTTGGGCATGCGCGGGTCTTGGCGGCAAAAGCCGGGAGACTGATTCAGAGAGAGTGTACCTGAGGCTTAGAACGGATGTACCGATCCGTAGATTTCTCTCTGCCAAGTTTTCGATAGGGAGTGGAAATTCTGGGAATGACAGTTTTGTCATTCTTCCGTCCCTGAGTGTTTCTTTATGCCAGTATTGGCTGTGTTGTGTTACCTTAGAGTGTAAGGATTCTTTGAGAAGGTAACTGAAACATTATTTGATCTTTTCGTCTCGTTTAGATCTTACAGGTACATTTATCGCTGATGGCGACATAGTGAGCGAAGCTCACAAGGAGTTATTATACTGTACCCCAGTATGGCTTCATATTTGAAAGACTAGGTCTAGGTTGACCTGTTACACACATAAGCCTAGGAATCATCTTTATGGATCCGCAATGCAGGCGGAATATGGTTTGGCAGAAAATATATTTAATCTCAGAAGCTTGTGTAAACTGAGAGTGACCTGATTATCGAGGCCCGCGACCTGCGGCCTGATTTCGTTGTCATCATATTGGTCCGTGTTTACGGCCAATATTCTTCACCAGAATGAAGTATCTGGCATGTGAGGCCAGTCTGAAGTCTTTTTGCTAATTGTAGGACAATGGCATTGACTTTGTTTAAATAACTGATATCGCCCGTACTAAGCAAGATATTTGCTAGGGCTTACCTGACGGGGCTCAGTCAGGGATTAGAGCTATTGCATGAACAGTAAACTTTGGTCAAGACATTGTTACATGTCTGGGATCTGTGATGTCTGAAGCTGACCTTTGTAACTACACATATTATGTACACGATCTTACACTATTGACTGTTTCGTCCATCATCATCGTATTATCGTACGTCATGAATAAATATTGTAAACGTCAGCAGCATTCCCTACTTCACTGACTTCTACTTGTGGTTGTGTGAGTTAATGTGAAGTCGTCCAAGAGCCTATACGGCCTTCGTGTTATCAGCACTGTTATCTACACACTTACACGATCAACCACATGGTAATACAAGTACTACACATCTGAATCTTCATGAATACTGACATTATGTGTGTGTCTACTATACCCTGGCAGCACCTCACGCTAGTGACCTAATTCCTCGCTACAACTTGGTACTGTCCAGGACAACACGACACGCTCCATGTACTAACATTCATAACACATCAAAACAGTACGTTACATCTGGGCATTTACACTGAACAACCTTTTACATCTCCAGTCAAACAGATTTTTACAATAACATCAATTTTCCAGTGTTCTACAACAACCATGCTTTGGGAATTTGTTTTCCGGTGGCAACTTAAAATCTCGAACAAGATCAGAAAGTGTTTCAGTACATTTTTCATTCGTTTTATTACTAAAATTAGATTGGCGCTCTGAGCGGCTTGCGGTCCAAATGTGTTTATTTTGTGAGCTGCTGACAGCGGCTTGCGGTAGTTAATGTGTTAAAGAAAACACACCATGACAGCACACCTGGCCAATGTGCGTACAATGAATCAGAAAAAAACCCCAAATTAATCAAAGCTACCTGTGATGCTTCTAGATTGTGAATAAATAAATAAATATAGGTAAACAGAAGACACTTGTAAGACAAATAGAAGAGAGTTCAGACACTCACAGACCTTAGGTTTCCTTCATTATTTATTCACGACTTTAAGCAGCAGATAAAAGTTTATATTATTTTCAAAAATTAATTCATAATGTGTATAATGAAATCCCAGTATAGTTCCCATAGGTTTCAGAGGAAACACAAAACGAATAGGACTACTGGCCCATCAGATATATCGCAAGAGGTGACAAAAATGAGGTTGTGTATGGAACTGGCAACCTCATCGTGTAAAATGAACTGCTACAGAAACCACTGACACCCTCAATGGGGCCATCTACAGCTATGAATCCATGCTTCATTAGGGCCATCTACAGCTATGAATCCATGCTTCATTAGGGCCATCCACAGCTATGAATCCATGCTTCATTAGGGCCATCTACAGCTATGAATCCATGCTTCATTAGGGCCATCTACAGCTATGAATCCATGCTTCATTAGGAATGGGAAATTAAATATTGATAATAAAATGTTCATGGCATTATGGTCAATGATAAAATCATTAGAATTATGACAATTAAATGATAAAAACTTTTATAATGAAATCTTAAACCCAGAATTTTTGAAGAAATGTAAAACATATTTCAAGGTAACAACATCACTGCTACAGGTACCTGTCAAAGCCACAGTGTGGGAGCTACCACAGGCTACCCATTTGACAGGATCTGGAATGGCTGTGACTTGTTGTGGTACTTCAGTATTTTCTATGTCTTCAGGTAAGCCAAGCTTGCCTCCTTCTGCTTCTCCCATTGTATACTGTTTTTTTTATATGTTCAAGCATATAAAACTTTGTGCTGTAATTTATAGCTGGGCTGTGATATCTGCGCATTTCAGTCCAACACATCCTATTTCAACAGTATTTTATTCAGATTTGCGTTCCGTAGCCTTTGGCTGTCCGTAGTCTATCCATATGACAGCAAGTGGTTTGAACTTAAAATTACACCTAAACATATTATTAGAAATAAAAGGAAGTTTGTTTATAGTTCTGGATCAAATTTTTTGTTATCATGAGAAACCTTTTATTTCCTGAATACAGTTTTTGAATGGCAGAATGGTTTTAGCAACTGCTTCTAGAGGCAAAGGGACCAGGTTCAAAACCAGGTCAAATCAACTCTTGTCTACCCAGCTGTAAAAATGGGTATCTGATGCTGCTCTTGAGTCTGGGAAGGCAAAGGCAGTGAGAAAGGGAACTGGTTATCCCCTACCTCATAAAGATGAGACATAGTAAAGGTGCAGCGTGCAGACTGTAACATTTCACTTCCCTACAGCAGTATCTACTACTGGAATACTATTACCAAATTTTAAAACATTCACGAGTCGTAGCTTCAAACTGTGACTACTGTTTGTTTTACTTTCTATGTTCACGTGCATGATAGAAATGCTACACTTGCTGAGGCTGTGAACAATACAATAAATTATACATTTTGGCTATCATTAAAAAAAAAAACAGTACATACAAAACAAGTGCTAATCCAGAGACAACTTACCAGTGACCACAGCTGTGTGATAGTAGCCACATGCAACACAAACAACAGGATGGTCAAATTCAAGGAGCTCTGGTTCATAGGCATTCTGTACATGATCTCCCAGTCCAAGTTTTCCATCCTCATTACCTCCCCACACGAACATTCTGCCATCCTCTAGTACATGTGAACAATAAAACACCTTTTTTACACTAATCACACTTCATATTACCTGGAGAAGCTGTCAGTTATGGATAATATATTAACTTCCTAATTGCATTATAGTGACTTAAATCAGTTTTTTTAAAAATTCATGCCACTCCTTTGATGACCACCATCATTAGTTTTCAGCTCCCCAAGGAGCACAGCTCTTCAATAACATCATGCCAAATCCAATCCTGTGCATTACCTCATGGGTTTTCCTGTGTTGTCTTTATCCCTTTCATGTCTGCTTCCAGCAGAACTATTAGAACCATTATTTACAGAAATCTGACAAACAGAGAAAACACCACTGGAATGGAACAAAGAAGTAATTGTCAAATTAACACAAAAAAAGGGTGACCTCCCAGACCGGAGATGAATTCCTCTCCTCTCAGTTCACAGTAAAATATGGAGCAAGATAAATGTCCTAAGAATTTCAAAAGCAGATCATAAATTGAGGAAGGAACAGGCAGGATTCAGATGCAATAGATGTGCAGACTCTTCACCCTCAGGAACATAACAGACTAGTGCTCAGAATGGCATAAGAACTATATATAAACTTTGCTGATTTTGAAAAAAAAAGGATTTTGACAGCATACATGGGGGTCAGCTCATGAAAAATACTGAGGGCTTGTGGGATACCAAGCTGCATTGTTTCTATCATCAAAAGCCTCTAGTCTAATTTTACATGCAGTGTTGGGCAGAGTAACGTAACTTTCAAGGTGAAAACAAGAGACAAGAGTATGACAGGGATGCCGCTTACCAACCATTATCTTTTTAACTGACGTAAACTGGGTGATGTGCCAGCGGGGTTTTTTAGCCCTTTTTTGTGTCATGGACTCTGTTGTGTAACCCTGGCAGTTTATAATTTATGATTCTCTCAAGATGGGCCGACACATGTATTCACACAACTTTGACTGAGGGAATAAACCAAGCCAGGACGATCCATGATTTATTCAACATTTTAAATCCAACAGAACAAAATCTCTCAGAACATTTCAGGCATTACTTCTGACATCACATATTCGGTATTTTCTTTCCTGACCCATGTCATTTGTACTGTACATATTTCCATTATTGGGCCTGGTTTCATAAACAGTAGTTACATTATCATAGACTGAAATTTGACTAATTATCCCACTGATACCTGAGAGGCCAACCTGCCTTGGGAATTCACAATCTTGAACATTATTAATAAAGTACACATAAAATGGACATCTTGTCCTTCTACTGGCCCGACCAACATTCAGTCTTCCTCTGATGTCACACTTTTCACTCTTGACGTCATCCTGCACTACGTATTTTACTTCTTTTATAAAGCTTGCGCAAAGTTAATTGAAAGAACCTTTTATCTGGGAAACCTGAAATCTTCAATGATTGTGCACAGCTTACAACAGACCCCATTGATTGTCCAATGAAGGCTAAGGACCCCTTCTTGGAAAATTTTTTTATATAAAAGCATAATTTTACATTTTAAATGTTAGGTTATGTTCACGGACCACCTAGAATCCACTTAGAGACCTCAAGAGGCCCATGGACCACAGGTTAAGAAATCCTGTCCTACAGGAATAAGATGGACAGAGTTCTCTACACTGGATGACCTAGAATACACAGATGAAAATGCACTACTTGCACACTCACCTCAGCATACCCAAGATAAAACAAACACACTTAATAAATACAACCAATAGGTGGGACTGAATCTTAACATGGCCAGATTAAGCCAAGAAGGGCTTCTAGGCATTTTGGTGTTTGGGCCCCCCTTCACCTAATAGGCAATAATTTTAATTTTTTTTTCAAACTCCTTAGCACGGTGATGGTATATACTAGTATTATTAATAGACTGGTATGTTAGTTTGTTAGCATTGCTTACTTCTTTTATAAGTAATTATGTTTTATTAATGTTCATTAGTATTATTTATATTATTATGATGGTAAACACAATAAACACATTTTATTGAAAACATTTTTCTTGTTTTTCTTTCAACAATTTCTTCAATAATTGGCAAAAAATTAAGATTTTCTAAGAACAGAAAATTCTTCGCGCATCAATGCAAAATTGTTCAGTTTATCATCCTTCATAGTGGATCGTAGATAGTTTTTAACCCGTCTGAGTGCAGAAAATGACCATTCTCCGGAGCAGCTGGTTGTCAAAAGTGATAAATAGATGCAAAGACGAATACATTTGGACAGACTTCTTGTACGAGGGTTCTAAACATGCGATGGGCAACTGAAGACTTACTGGTTCCATTTTCATCTTTTTTAACCTCATCTACTTCCCCAATATATGCTTCAAAATGAGTAAGTTCATCGCCAAAACTGTCACCAAGATAATTTTTGTGAACAGATACAAGCTGATCAGCCACTTGTTTAAGTTCATCACTAGCCATGGAAAAAAATATAGCAGAGGACTCCAAACTACATGGACATCAAGGTATAAGCTTCAAGTCTCTTTTGCAATGCAGTTAACAGGTGATCAATGATGGGCAGGTAAACCTTTATTCTATAACATTCCTTGGCAGAAAACTGTGGATTCCAGAGGTCCATCATTTATAAGAAGTTTTATATTTTTCTTTCTCTTTCTCTGATGTTCCTCTCTGTATGCTGAATGGCCAACTTTACCCTTTGCTTTTCCTTCAAACTCCTCAAAGCTGTCCCCTAAGTTGGAAATGTAATTACCTAATGACTATAGAAACTTCACTGCCTCACTGAGATCAATTTCTGTGTTTTGAAGTTTTACGCTTGTCTGATGAAATCTCTCCATTATTAAAGACCAAAACACAAAAAGTATCCCATTTTTCAGACTACTTAACTTCAATAGCAGATCTTTTGCTTCCTGTCAAGCTTTGGTTTTCTCTTCAGGATCTTCAGCAAACTCGCCCAATGCTTGCTTCCTTTATCCTTTCAAAGCCAGAGTCAAATGCCTTTGTGGCATCAGCATCAGCAGACCAGTGTGTATCACTGAGTCACTTCAAAACAGGTAAACCATCAAGAGTAACAAGTAGAAGTGCCCATCTGTGCATTGATGCACTAAAGAAACAATAGATGTTTTCAACTAATTCAATAGTTGCAGAGATACTGTCTACAGCAGAATGGCCCACCAAATTCAATGAATGCGCAAAGCATAGTATGTATTCAGCAAGGGGATTTATCTCACAAATGACGCATTACCATAAGACTGTCCTCTACTATTGGCTATATCTATGCTGTGCATTCCAAAAATAATTTGTGCAAGGTCTGCAGCGCTGTGACCCTTCATCTTGATGAACTGTACAAATCAATAGGCTCTACTTTTGCTTGGTGAATAACACAACCAGGTTCTCATGTTCTTCTTGCCATTTGGCAGACACTGGTAAAACATAGATTTTGCAAAATACCATTTATGTTTTCCATCAATTTGAACTGAGTTGACAATGCTAGCATTTTCATTCCTACAATCTTTACTTCCTCTTCTTGTCCAAAAATCATGAATAACCTCTGTTATGTTGTCGGGCCACAATCCAAGATCACTGTCAATCACAAGATTAGATGTATTGGCTTCTGCAGGTCGCGCAGGAATGGAGTCAATGGGCAGTATGAACCCTGTCCCTTCAGAATTAGAACTTACTGGTTTATGTCCAGAAATGTTTTCAGCACTTTCTGCAACTTCTAGAGTTGTACTATTCTCTGTGTCACTATTGTCAGGTTCAGAAGACCCAAAATCATCATGTTCTCCAACTTGAACTTCACTGGTTTTTGGAAATCTGGTTTGTTGTTGTAATACGAGCACCTAGCTGCAAGAACGTCTGGCATCCTCTGCTGTCACTATGAAGATGTTATTGCTTTTCCTTGTGTTTATGAGAGCTAGATTTGTGTTTGTACATTATTATCTATTGTATTTATTTTTAGGCTTATCAGTTATACATGGCACAAACCGCCAGGATTAAAAATAGTGATCAATATTAACAATCAATACTAAATTTCCGGCGCAGCACGCAATAAAGTTATGGAATAGCAAATAGTTCATGTGTCGTTAGGATTTTGCCGAGGCGCATTATGTCTTTTAACCTTCTTTTGTTTTTACTGTCTTTTTAAAATGTTATGAATGTGATCGCAAAGTGCAAACATTTTCTCTTTGTACATAAATCTAAGCATTACAAAAATCTTTTACACTTATGCACAGGCCCCCAAAAGCTCCAGGCCCCTAGGCTTCAGCCTATTTAGCCTAATGGATAATCTGGCCCTGAATCTCAAGAAGATAGAAGTGAACACACTCAATGTGAGAAATCCTGTGCCGATTTTAATAAGGAACCAAAAGATAGAAAAGACAAACACATTCACATATCTAGGATGCATAGTAACACCAGAATCTGAAAATCGTCCCAGTAGAGCATGAACACCAAATTAAGATTATATGAGAGTTGCATGCTTTCTGTACTGCTGTATGGTGTGGAACGCTGGTGAGTAACAAAAGAGGAAAAGTCCAAATTATCTGTTTTCCACACAATCTGCCTAAGGCAAATTCTCTGAATTTTCTGGTCAAATACCATCACCAACCAAGAATTGCTTACTCTGGGCAATCAAGAAGATATGCAAACCACCAGATTTTTCAGTCTCCCCTACCTCTCTTACCCTGGGAATTCTTGAATAAGGACTGCATTGTCATGCCATCAACAGGTTTTGTCAATGTGTGCCCTATGCATCACCAGCATCTTCTTCTGTTCCATTAGCATTTGTCTGGTTTCTGTCATCAGTTCCACATCGGTGACATTGTCGTGCCATTTGAATCTATTTGTACTTGCACCCATGTCAAACTATTTTTCACCTACTTTTATTATCATATGGTACCTATTCCAAAACTAGGTTTATGAGGTTTTCAACTACTGGTATTACACAGAAAACTTTTAAAAAGGGTTAGCTTTAGTAAAAAGAACTGCAGCTTGACAAACTGGTACAACCTAGTTGACATATGATGAAGTGTTCACAACATCAAGTTAGAAGAAAATGACAAACTTAGTCAAATCTTGAGGAAATAACTAATTGATTTCAGGGTGTTTTTCTGCATGGATTACCCAGTTCAAATATTATAAACCCACAATATAACAGATTACGGGGGGGAGTGACTGTGCCCGTTAAAGCTAATTTTTGTTATCAAATGCTAATGACAGGGATGGGGTGAAATGAATGTAAAATGAGCAGATACATCCAAAAAGCAAGAAAAAAGAATAGTCTATGTAATGTTAAATATACATAATAAGCATTGTAAAATTAATTTTTTTTTTTTAAATAGTAATGACATAGTTCATTTATGTCTCACTGTTGATGGATATATTATTCTCAGTCAACTGAAACAACAGACAGTTAGACTGACTTTATTTTAAAAGCATTATTTCTTTTACAGGCATCAATTAAAATATTTTGTTAATTTCTTGAGACAAAAGCTACATGAATAAATAATAATAATAATAAATTCTTTAAGCACCAAACACGGCACATAAGGCAGAAACCAGTGCTCTCCAGGTTGTTCGTTGTGACGCCACTCTTCTTAGCTCTTGCACATTATTTAGGCCCAACGTTCTTCCTTCTCTTATTATTGTTCTTCTGAGTGTTTCTTTTGGTCTTCCTTTTTTCCTCTTACCCTCAGGAACCCAAGTGAGCGCCTGTAGTGGTATTCTGTTGTTTTGCATTCGTAGGACATGACCGATATATGACCATCGTCTTTTCCTTATATAGTCGGAGACATATTTCTGCCTAGAGTCTTCTCTTATTTGTCGATTAGTCTTGAATTCTTTCCAACTGATGTTCATGAGTTTTCTAAGACATTTGTTCTCGAATGTATTCAGCTTTTTCTCCAATGATTTTGTTATTTTCCAACTCTCGCAACCGTATGTTAACACTGAGATAACATTTGAATTAAACAGACGAAGCTTGGTATGTATATTCAATGAATATACATCATTCATTCATTCATAACCCTCCACTCCCAAAGGAGCATAGGCCTTCAACAAACACATGCCAAGTCCTCCTGTCACGTGCCATCATCTCAAGTTCTTTCCATGTTCTCCTCATCATTTTCACCTCTGTTTCCAACTCTCTTCTCCATGTACTTCTTGGTCTTCCTCTGCCTCTCTTGCCCTGGGGGTTCCAGAACAAGGACTGTCTTGTAATGCTATCAACAGGTTTCCTCAGTGTGTGTCCTATCCATCGCCATCGTCTTCTTCTCATTTCTTGTTCCACTGGCACTTGTCTAGTTCTTGTCATCAGTTCCACGTTGGTAACCTTGTCATACCATTTTAATCCCTCTATTCTACGCAAGCACCCATTTATGAAAGTCTGTAGCTTTTTGGTTGTTGTCTTTGTTGTTCTCCATGTCTCTGAGCCATACAATAGGACTGACCAACATCAGCAACTGGAGCTATCAACAGTATACTGACCAGCCCACGCTGTCGCCACTTGTACATCCCCCGAGGGGCCAAAATGGGTGATTTGTGAACAGCAGCAGGCTGGATACAGCAAACCCAGACAGAGCATGGTCATCTTGTACTCCCCCAGATGTTTGCTTATCCTCAAACTGATTCAAAACACTTTAAAATAAGTTCTGATCGGGACAGACTGATCCTTTACTCTTGTGAAGGAATATAACATTCCTGCCACAGTACGAAAGGAAAAAGTCCTGTGGAAGCAATATCAGTGCTTGCAGATAAAGGTAGACAGGATGTTTTCTATTATTAACATTAACAAAACCCATGATCTCTCAGGGGAAAAACTTTATAGCAGTTGGAGACTTTAATAGCCATAGAATGGAGGGCTATAAACATCTGGATTTCACAGAGGTGAGAGGTTGAAATTGGCAATGATTCCAATCCTAGTGCACAGATTCTCCTGTGGCACACAAAACCTACACCAGGATGCCCAGTCAACCTATAATAGCTTCTGACTTAGTACCAGAAGTAGGGTCCTCTGATGGTGCCAACTTCGTAGTCAACTCTCTCAGTAAAGCAGCATTAATCCAAAAAAGATGGACGCGCCTCTATAGGCTGGTGAAACGTGCTGTATTCCATTCCAGACATTAATGAAGTTCAAAGGGGACTAACAGTCAGATTCATATTGCAAAAGAAACATTCAAAAGTGCCGGCTATTTGGTCTGGAAGCTATGGACAAAGGCTAGAAAGAGACGCCAGGAGTCTCAGTTTTGAATCTCGGAAAAAAAAAAAGGCTGTAGCTGCAAAGCTAGAAGAAAAGCGAAAATGTTCATCTGAACCTCAGGAAACTTTCTTGTCTCTATGAAAGAGCATTCCTTGTATCCACAAGGAGACTATCACATTGGATTAAACTTTTCTGCTCAAGACAGACAGTAATTTAACTTAATAGTACCATTAATACCTTTATCCTGCCAATAGGGAACCATCACACTGGATACTGAAGGCTAAAGCAAGTTTCAAAAGTTCAGCAAACGAAATCTAGGAGCTAAACCTTGAGCTCACAGTGCACAAACTCTTGAGATAAAACCACAGCTTTCCCTTGGCACACACCTTAGGCAACCCAAGTTAGGGGGAAAGCAATCAGTATCTTTTTTACTGTCCAGAGGGCAGACTCTGATATCCTTCCTTCAATACCATACTAAAGAATGGGGAAATGTAACATTCTGGAAAATGGTGGTATCTCTTCCTCAGCAATAGAAGATGCCTTTTCCCAGGTGGGACTTTGCTCAAAAACTTAGGAAGAAGTGGAACCACAATGTAATTTATATAAGTCACTCTTGACGGTCTGCAGAGCAGAAAAGGTTTGCTACATCAGTAGCCGGAGGAGTAATTTCCCCCAAGGCACTCGACATAATCTGCTTGCAGGAGTTAACAAGATGGATGACCTCTGCGCTGGAAAATGCCATCAGGTCCAGACGCTTTTCATCTCTTTAGAAAGCTTTATGGGGTGACTTTCTTTGGGAAATATTTCTAGGCATACCTTAGCGTTTCACCGTCTTTCACCTAAAAAGAATTTAAATGGATTTGTAGACCACAACTCTTCTTCTGCCTTAACTCTGGTCTTTGGACAAGGTGTCGCTCTCAGCGGATGCCTTTTAATGGAGCTGGTCTATTGAGAAGGTCCCATAGAAGAGGAACAAAAAACCAAAATATTGCTGTAGATGATCACACCGTCTTCAGCAGCTTTGTGCTCTATCCATGTGAAGGACAACACCCTGATTCCCACCATATACCCCTGTACCATCATGGGAGCATGGCCAGCAGTGCCCCTGGCAAATTAATTACAACAGATGTATATTGAGTATTAATGATCTGAGCAGTTTGAGTATGATCCATTCTTGTCTTTTATGAGGCAACTTGTTTGCTTGTATTTCCCTGTTAGCTTCTTTGTGCTGCTATACAGTTCTCTCATATTTCCTTTGGCTGCAGCATCTTCTGCCTCTCTTGCCAACTCCTCAATATACTTCCTCTTGTCTCTTTTGATACTTCTTTCTACTTCTTTGTTTGCTTCTGTGTACACTTCTTGAGCCTTGGCTTTGGAACTTCTGGTTTTGCTTGTGTTTAACTCTGCTTTCTTGTTTTTTCTGTCTTTTATAATGGAACGTTCTTATTGATGAATGGTTTCTGTACAGGGACTGTTATCCATGCAAACAAACAGTCGAATTCATTTTGTTGTCTTTCCCTTTTCCCCAGTATTTCTTCACATGTCTCCTTCCATACAGTTTTGACCTGCTGCCAATAGTCTTCTGTATTCTCTACATCTTCCAGCTGTTGGAGCACTTGGAATTTGTTGGATACTGTGACCGCAAATTTGTCTCTTGTTTCTTGATTTCTTAGCTGTCCTACATTATACTGTTGTCTATAATTTTGCATTGTTGCATATCTCTTGAGTTTCATTTTTACTTTGGCTATCAGAAGATGGTGATCTGATGCCACATCTGCTCCTCTATATACCTTTACATCCTGCAATGATGATCTAAACTTCTTGTTTATGCATATATGATCAATCTGATTTTCTGTTCTATGGTCTGGTGATATCCATGTTGCCTTGTGTATTCTCTTATGTGGAAACATGCTTCCTCCTACAGCTAGTTGATTTGAAGCACAGAAGTTTGCGAATAGTTCTCCATTTTCATTCATTACTCCTAGCCCATGTTTTCCCATGACTTCTTCAAATCCGGTGTTGACTGTACCTATCTTTGCATTCATGTCACCCATCAAAATTGTGATGTCTCTTCTTTTTACTTTATCCATAATTTCCTGTAGTTTAGTATAAAATGCTTCTTTTACAGACTCTTCTTTGTCATTAGTTGGTGCATAACATTGGATGACATTTACATGAATTTTCTTTTTAGCTGTTTTGAAAGTAGCTGTTATTATTCTGGGTCCAACAGCTTCCCATTCAATGAGTGCTTTCTGTGCTTCTTTAGATAACATAAGAGCTACCCCTTCACTGTGGTGTGAACTTTCATCTTCATGTCCTGAGGACAGCACCAATTCACCTGTGATGAGTTTCTTCCTGTCTACCCCCTTCCACTTTGTTTCACACATTCCCAGAACCTCGATTTTGTATTCCCTCATTTCTGCTGCTACCTGCGCCACTTTCCCTTGTTCGTTTAATGTCCGAACATTCCAGGTGCCAAATCTGGAAGTTCTCCTAGAAGAAAGAAGGTTAGTCAGCAACACAGACTCCTTTCGGCTTTCTCTGTGTTGCATCATACGCCTCCCCACGAGAGGACCTTCCCCTGTCTTGGATGGCTGTGTTTTATTTTCTTTATTTGACTTGTCCATATTTGTTGAAGTTTTTTGTGGTTTAAATTTTTTACAGGATGGGGTAACCGGCCCCATGCCCAACCCTCCTTAGTCGCTTTCTACGACATGCTTGGCAGGGGACAGTGTTACTATTCTTTGCTCCCCTTTCGGGCCCCGGTAACACACGGGTGCATGAATATACATGAATGCAGGAAAATAAGTCAAAGATCTACTTCACACATTTGCAGAAGTACTGACACCACTATATGCTGTTTACACACTGAACTACTGCAAGTAACTGAATGTTTGTGATGAAGATGTTTATGCTTCCCAGCAGAATTGTGTCCATCACCAATGAAGAACTGATGCAAACAGCCAGACAAATATCACAGGAAACAGATGTGAGGATAAGGAGCTGGCATTTGATAAGGAGACCCACTGAGAAAACCAGCTGACATTGTTACAAGGTAGTCCTTGTGTTGGAGCCTCCAGGGTAAGACAAATAGATGAAGACTGAAAAACAGGGAGATGGGAATTGGAGACAGGCAGAAAGAAATAAAGAAGGCATGTACAGATCTGGAACTGATGGCCCTGAACAAGAAGGTCTGGCATGAACATTTGAAGGTCTATGCTCCACAGGAAGCTTAAAAGTACTGACAATGATGATGTTACAGGCCCAAATGTCATTGCCAATTTCTAACCATCTGTGAAGTCTTGAGTTTAACAAAACTTAAATCTGTGACCATTACAAAACTGCAATGAGTGACTGTCAATCAACACTGTCCTAATTTAAACAAACCTGTTAAGGCCACCGAACTATCAGAGCCTGCAGTCAACATTTTATAATTTGTACGTTCAAGAGTTTCAATACGTCTTGGGGTGAAGAGGTCAGGTACATCTCTGATGCCCAGTTGTCCTTCCGAGTTGCTTCCAAAAGAATATATGTGACCAGACTCTGAACACAAGGGAAAAAAATACCTTTCATTACCTTTCATATCTGCTATGTAAAAAGTGTGAAGCTGGCCAAAGATTAAAACCTGAATAGTAAAAACTGTGAAAGTATAAAATAATTTCAAAAGAAATGTGAAACAGAAAGATGACTGATGAAACATGGTTAATTTATGTACAAACTGAGACAACAAACAAGTGTCCGAATAGTTAGTGGTATTTAATATCAATATGTTAAACATATGTTGTTATTGCTGGACCTTTAACATTTATCATTTTTGTGGTAATAATAGGAGAATATTTTATCAAAGATTTATCAGGCTATAAACTCTATTTCCATTATTTAATGACAGAAAAAAATAACCTCATTATAAATGTTTTAGGTTTAATTTGTAATTGTATCGCACCAACCCGATGCAACCTGAGATGCTGGTATTTATTGTATTTCCATTTCACACAAAAAACACACACATAAACACACACACACACACACACACAGAGAGAGAGAGAGAGAGAGAGAGAGAGAGAGAGAGAGAGAGAGAGAGAGAGAGAGAGAGAGATGTTGTTGTTGTTTATCTAGGGTGCTGCGCTTCTCACTCTTTAGCAGCCAATACCAAGTTGATATTATCTACACTGTAGATCTTGGCTTTTTCTGCCATTCTGAAACGTGTTGAGTTGAAGTCATGAGCTCCAATTTCTCCAGCTTGGCTTGCATTTAAAGGATCGTCACTTCCAGTCCCAAGCTAGGAGTAAGAAGTGCATGGCATACTGTGCTTTCCCCGCCATCTAAGGGGGCTCTCCAACTATGCAGAGCTAAAATACTGTCCTCTGGTTCTGGGTTCTCTCAAGGAATTGTCACATCCTACACAGAGACATTTCTCAGCTCCCCCTGCCTATCACTAGGTCCATAGTGAGATCCTCTTGCATGCAGTCAACCAGGTCAAAGCTAAAGAATTAGCCTAGGGCTCAAGTGACTTCTCCAAGCTTAGTGTGCAATGCTGGGTTCTCAACAAGTTTCACCACAGAGGGAATTCCTGGAAGTGTGTGGATGATTTCAAGAGTCGATGAGGGTGTAATTAGCCTTGCAGACAGAGGGTCACATCCAAAATTAAATACTACAGCAATCTGCATAGCTGGTGGTCATATAAGGATGACTCCAGATATGCCTCCATGCATAGAGAAAGAGAGTAAACATGTTGGTAAACAACTAAGCTAGTAACTACCTGTTGATATAATTGTATGGCTTCTCCCACAAGCCACCAGCTTTGACTTCTCATGCTTTAATGCTGAAAAAAAACAAAAAACAGAGGAAATTTAAATTAATCAAATTATTTTGATTTTTTTCCCTTGCCTGTCACAGTTCCTATAGAGAACAGGTCATCAATTAATTCATAACAGGTCTTCTTGCTTTTGAATCATTGTTCAAGATATTTGTTTCCATATTCTTTTTTATTTATGATAAACTATATGAAGTAATCTTTGAATAAACTTTAACAATATAACAATATAGCAGGAACAGGTTATATGGCAGTAATGGTATATGGAGGTAAATAGGCAAGTAATGCAGTAGTTATATCAGCAGCAGCAGTAGCAGCAGAAACAGCAGTAGCAGCAGAAACAGCAGTAATAGCAGTAGCAGCAGAAACAGCAGTAATAGCAGTAGCAGCAGAAGTAATAGCAGCAGCAGTAATAGCAGCAGCAACAACACCAGTAATAGCAGTAGCAGCAGCAACAGCAGTAGTAGCAGCAACAGCAGTAATAGTAGTAGTTGCAGCAACAGCAGTAATAGTAGTAGTTGCAGCAACAGCAGTAATAGTAGTAGTAGCAGCAACAGCAGTAATAGCAGTAGCAACAGCAGTAGTTGCAGAAACAGCAGTAATAGCAGCAACAGCAGTAATAGCAGTAGTTGCAGCAACAGCAGCAGTAATAGCAGCAACAGCAGTAATAGTAGTAGTAGCAGAAACAGCAGTAATAGCAGTAGCAGCAGAAACAGCAGTAATAGCAGCAGCAGCAGTAATAGTAGTAGTAGTACAGTAATAGCAGTAATAGCAGTAGCAACAGCAGCAGTAATAGTAGTAGCAGCAGCAATAGCAGTAGCAGCAGCAAGTGCAGTAATAGCAGCAACAGCAGTAGTTGCAGCAACAGCAGTAGTTACAGCAACAGCAGCAGTAGTAGCAGCAACATCAGTAATAGCAGCAACAGCAGTAGTAGCAGCAACAGCAGTAATAGTAGTAGTAGCAACAGCAGTAATAGCAGCAACAGCAGTAGTAGCAGTAGCAGTGGCAACAGCAGTAATAGTAGTAGTAGCAGCTACAGCAGTAGTAGTAGCAACAGCAGTAATAGCAGTAGCAGCAGCAACAGCAGTAATAGTAGTAGTTGCAGCAACAGCAGTAATAGTAGTAGTAGCAGCAACAGCAGTAATAGCAGTAGCAACAGCAGTAGTTGCAGAAACAGCAGTAATAGCAGCAACAGCAGTAATAGCAGTAGTTGCAGCAACAGCAGCAACAGCAGTAATAGTAGTAGTAGCAGAAACAGCAGTAATAGCAGTAGCAACAGCAGTAACAGCAGTAGTTGCAGAAAAAGCAGTAATAGCAGCAACAGCAGTAGTTGCAGGATCACCAGCAGCAGTAATAGCAGTAGCAGCAGTAATAGCAGTAGTTACAGTAATAGCAGTAGCAACAGCAGTAATAGTAGTAGCAGCAGCAATAGCAGTAGCAGCAAGTGCAGTAATAGCAGCAACAGCAGTAGTTGCAGCAACAGCAGTAGTTACAGCAACAGCAGCAGTAATAGTAGTAGCAGCAGTAATAGTAGTAATAGTAGTAGCAGCAGTAATAGCAGTAATATCAGTAGCAGCAGCAACAGCAGTAATAGTAGAAGCAGCAGTAATAGCAGCAACAGCAGTAATAGCAGCAACAGCAGTAGTAGCAGCAACAGCTGTAATAGTAGTAGTAACAGCAACAGCTGTAATAGCAGCAACAGCAGTAGTAGCAGTAACATCAGTAATAGCAGCAACAGCAGTAGTAGCAGCAACAGCAGTAATAGTAGTAGTAGCAACAGCAGTAATAGCAGCAACAGCAGTAGTAGCAGTAGCAACAGCAGTAATAGTAGTAGTAGCAGCTACAGCAGTAGTAGTAGCAACAGCAGTAATAGCAGTAGCAACAGCAGTAATAGTAGCAGTAGTAGCAACAGCAGTAATAGTAATAGTAGTAGCAACAGCAGTAATAGTAGTAGTAGCAGCAACAGCAGTAATAGTAGTAGTAGCAGCAACAGCAGTAATAGCAGTAGTTGCAGCAACAGCAGTAATAATAGTAGTAGCAGCAACAGCAGTAATAGTAGTAGTAGCAGCAACATCAGTAATAGTAGTAGTAGTAGCAACAGCAGTAATAGCAGTATCAGCAGCAACATCAGTAATAGTAGTAGTAGCAGCAACAGCTGTAATAGCAGCAGTAGCAACAGCAGTAGTAGCAGCAACAGCAGTAATAGCAGCAACAGCAGTAGTAGCAGTAACAGCAGTAATAGTAGTAGTAGCAGCAACAGCAGTAATAGTAGTAGTAGCAGCAACAGCAGTAGTAGCAGCAACAGCAGTAGCAGCATCAGTAATAGTAGTAGTAGCAGCAACAGCTGTAATAGCAGCAGCAGCAACAGCAGTAGTAGCAGTAGTAGCAGCAACAGCAGTAATAGCAGCAACATCAGTAGTAGTAGTAGTAGCAGCAACAGCAGTAGTAGTTAATTCACTCATTACTTTTCAACTCCCTGTGCAGTCCTGACTTTAAAAAAAAAAAAATAATAATAATAATAACATGCCAAGCCATCATGTCCTGTGTCACCCATCATGTTCTGTGTCATCCATTCAAGGCTTTCCCATGTCTTGCTTATCTCCCTAATGTCTGTCTCCTGTTCTCATCTCCATGGGATTTTTGGGTCCTCCCTCTAATTCTCTTACCAAGGGGAATTCCAGAACAGGGACTTTCTTGTACTGATATTAACTGGTTTTCGCAGTGTGTCCTACCTAACACCAGCATCTTCTCCGCACCACTTGTCCCGCTGGTATTTTTCTGGTTACACATGGATTAACCGCAATAACCATCATCATTACCTTTAGCTCTCTGTGGACCACAGACCTCCAACAAATTCAAGCCAAGCCTTCCTGTCTAGTAGCAGACGTTCATGGCCTTTTGGCATCTTCTTTATGCCTTTCATGTCTGCCACAAATCCCCTTCTCCATGTGTTTTTCGGTCTTCTTCTCTTTCTCTTACCCTGGGATTCCAGAATAAAACCACCTTGTAACACTATCAACTGATTTCCTAAATGTATTTCCTATCAAAATACCAGTGTCTTTTTCCCCACCTCTAGTTTAATTGGTATTTGTTTTAATATTTCCATCAATTCCACATTGGTGATTTAATCATGCCATTTCAATACAACTGTTATTGACAAGAGTCGAACTGTTACTGAAAGAATTCTTTAATTTTTAAGTGACTGGATTATACAAATAAAAATAAAATATTTGTCAAAATACAGCATGAAGGAGAATTGTATTAGCTGTACTGGAGTGTTAGCCAAATGCTGTAGTTGTAGAGTAGCGTTAACAGTGGTAAGTAGTCACAAGAAGGATTCTTCAACTATAAGTTTACTGCTGTTTCTCAATATGACTACTTCATTGCTTTTTCTTTCCATCAATAATGATTTACTGCAGCTTCACTCATTAATTTATTGATACTTCTCTCTGTGCATTATTTATTGCTGTTTCTTCCTTGAATAAGTTATTGCTGCTTCTCTCCATGAATAATTTACTGCTACTTCTATCCATGAATAATTTACTAATACACCTCTGACCTCTCCATGAATAATTTACTGATATACCTCTCCATTAATAAATTACTGATATACCTCTGACCTCTCCATGAATAATTTACTGATACACATCAGACCTCTCCATGAATAATTTACTGCTGCTTCTCTCCATTAATAATTTACTGATATACCTCTCCATTAATAATTTACTGATAAACCTCTCCATTAATAATTTACTGATAAACCTCTCCATTAATAATTTACTGAAATACCTCTCCTGGAATGAATAATTTATTGATATACCTCTCCTTGAACAATTTACTGATACTTCTCTTCATGAATAATTTACTGATACTTCTCTACATGAATAATTTACAGATACTTCTCTCCATGAACAATTTACTGATACTTCTTCATATGAATAATTTACTGCTGCTTCTCTCTCTGAATAATTTTTTGGTACTTCTCTCCATGAATAATTTACTAATACTTCTCTCCATAAATAATTTACTAATACTTTTCTCCATGAATAATTTATAACTGCTTCTCTCCATGAATAAATTACTGCTGCTTTTCTCTGTGAATAATTTACTATCTCCATGAATAATTTACTGATATGTCTCTTCGTGAATAATGTACTAATACTTCTCTCCATGAACAATATTTTGCTACTTCTCTCTATGAATAATTTACTGATAAGTCTCTCCTTGAATAATTTACTGCTACTTCTCTCCATGAATAATTTTTTGCTACTTCTTTCAAGGAATAATTAACTGATATGCCTCTCCATGAATAATTTATTGCTACTTCTCTCCATGAATAATTTTTTGCTACTTCTTTCTATAAATAATTAACTGATAAGTCTCTCCTTGAATAATTTACTGATACTTCTCTCCATGAATTATTTACAGCTGCTTCTCTCCATGAATAATTTACTGCTGCTTCTCTCCATGAATAATTTACAGCTGCTTCTCCATGAATAATTTACTGATACTTCTCTCCACGATTAATTTACAGCTGCTTCTCTCCATGAATAATTTGCTGATAGGTCTCTTTATGAATAATTTACTGATGTGTCTCTCCATGAACAATTTACAACTGCTACTTTCTTTGATTACATCATTGTTACTCCTCTCCATAAATAATTTACTGCTGCTTTTTTCTATGATTATTTAATTGCTGCTTATCTCCACAATTATTTTCCTGCTATGTCTTTCCATAATTCATTTTTTTTTTTTTTGCTCTCATGATTAATTTAGTGCTTTTCTTCCCATGTCTATTTTGCTGATGCTCGTCTCTACTTACTTACTTAGTCGTTCCCCTTCTACCGTGAGGTGTAGAGGTTTGGAAGAGAGAGCGCCAGACCATTCTATCAGCTGTCTTCTTCCTGGCCTGGTTCCATTCTAGTCCTCGGTCCTTCAAAGATTGTCTAATGTTGTCCTCCCAGCGGACTCTGGGTCGTCCTGGAGGTCTGGATCCTGGCTCTTTGTTTTCCCATGCTTGTCGTGGTAGCCGATCTTCTCCCTATTCTGCAGACATGGCCAAACCATCTTAGTTGGGACTGTTCTATTTGGGTCTGCAGCGGATGGGATTTTAGGCCTTGACGGATCGTCTGGTTGCGGACCATGTCTCTTCTTGTTACTTCAACACTTTCCTCAGATACCTCATTTCTGAGGTTTGGATCTGGCTTTTGTGGGTTGTAGTCATTGCCCACGACTCGCATCCATATGTCAAGACTGGGACATAGGTGGAGCGGTATACAGCCATCTTCGTTTTCTTACCAACCTCTTTCTTGCTGAGGAATCCACGATTTATGGCCTGAAAAAGTCTCCCAGCCGCTGCTTTTCGAGTGGGCCAACTCTTCTTTGATGCTCCCTTTCGGTCTATAATAGCTCCGAGATATTTAAAGTGGTCGACCTGCTCAGGAACCTGTTCTCCCAACTTAATCTGATGTTTTCTTTCTTCTCGTGATATCACCATGGATTTTGTTTTAGAGCTGCTTATGACCATCCCTCTCTTCTCCAGCTCTTCCTTCCAGACTTGCAGGTTGGATTGGAGATGTGCCTCTGATTTAGCAATCAGGGCAACATCATCAGCAAATGCCAGCTCCGAATATAGACCTGTCTCATTTTCCAGTACCCCACTGAATACTTTCTTGTTCTCTCCTTACATGCCTTGATGACATCGTCCATAAGGAGTATGAAGAGGTAAGGTGATAGGATATCACCTTGTCTTACACCAGTGGTGGTCCTGAACTCTTCTGACTTATGGTTTGCTGTCCTCACATAATTTCTGCAAGACTTGTAGAAGCTCTGTATAGCATGAATCTACCATCATGCCCTACTGCTTTGCCCATCTTGATTTTCTCTAGTGCTGCCCTCAGTTCTTCCATCTTTATGTCATCTTCACCATCATTGGTTTCCTCTTCTGTGTCAGTGGTTATCATTTCTGATGCTTCATCATGCTCACCATCCAGGAGTTCTGAGAAATATTCTTTCCATCTTTCCATTACTTCCTTCGGGGCAGTAAGCAATTTGCCTTGCTTGTCCTTTATAAATTTGAGAGGGCATTGTTTTTCTTTCCTCATGTTCTTTAGGGTCTTATAGAACAATTTCTGGTTTTCTTGTGCATCTTTTTCTAGCTTTTCTCCAAATTCTTCCCAGGACTTCTGTTTTGCTGCTAGCACTTTGTTCTTTGCTTCTGTTCTGAGTGTCACATATTCTCTATATTTTTCCATTTGTCCTGTTGTGTTTTTAGCTCCTAAGTATTGTTTCCATGCCATTTTCTTCTCTCTTATTTTCTCTTTGACTTCCTCTGTCCACCAAGGTGTCCTCTTTCTCTGGTTCCCAAGTCGGACTTCACCGCATGCTTCTGCAGCAGCTGTCTTTATGATATCCTTGAATTTATTCCAGAGGGTTTCCAAGTCATCAGGTCGTTCTTCTGTGTTACTCACTGCTGTAGCAATAAGCCCCTGATATCTGGTCTTAATTTCTGGCTCTCTCAGCTTGTAGGTCCTAATGCTCATTTCTCCTGCTCGTTTACTTGGTTTCTTGCGTGATGTTGGGCAGTTCCTAGGCTGAGCAACTCTTTCAGTTGTTCGTTTGATTGTTAGCAGGTAGTGATCACTTCCAATCTCTGGCCCCCTCCAGACTCTTGCATCTCGGACATATCTGAATGAGCTTCTCCGAACAATGGCATAGTCGATCACTGACTTCTCATTCTTGGTTGGTTCACATCTAGTGTATGCATGTATGCGCTTATGGGGGAACTTTGTGTTTGTAATGATCAGATTCTGCTCACTGCAGAATCTAAGAAGTCGCTTTCCATTGTCATTGAGAGTATCTTCTCCATATCTTCCGATAACTCCACCCCATCTAGCATGGTCATTTCCAACTCTGGCATTAAAATCTCCGAGCATAATAACTTCATCTAGGCAGTCATCCACTGTCCTTTGAAGCAGCTCGAAGAATTCCTCCTTGACCTCTGCTCTCTCATCCTCATTTGGCCCATACACTATGACCAGGTTGACTATGGTTTCTCCTTCTTTTAGTTTTACAACCATAATGCGCTCCGAGACAAAGTTCCATCCCTTGATACTATCTTTTTGATTTTAGGCCACAATGCAACCCACGCCCCCTTTAGCCCTTTCAGATATGGGTACACCACTGTAGAGCAACGTGTTGCCATCGAGATCCATGACTCCTTGTCCTTTTTTCTTCGTTTCCGTTATAGCCAGGATTTCTAGTTTTGCTTTCCTCATCTCTTCCACCAGCTCCTCTTCCTTCCCATTTATACTTCTTGTGTTCCAAGTTCCATAAGTCGTAGTCCGTAGTCCGTTCCAGTTCGTCGCCTTTAGAATCAGTCCGGTTTTCTCTCTTGTAGTTCGCGTAATCATGATGATGCTCGTCTCAATAATTAATATATTGTTGCTTCTCGCAGCAGTTATTTCGATTACGTTTTTTCCTTCAATTTTTATAACTGATACTACTTACTTACTTAGTCGTTCCTCTTCTACCTGGGGTGTAGACGTTTGCCAGAGAAGAATGCCATACTGTCATATCGGCAGTCTTCTTTCTAGCCTTGTTCCAATCTAGTCCTCGGTCCTTCAGGGATTCTCTAATGTTGTCCTCCTGGCCTAGTTACAGTCTAGTCCTTGGTCCTTCAGGGATTGTCTAATGTTGTCCTCCTGGCCTAGTTACAGTCTAGTCATTTGTCCTTCAGAGATTGTCTAATGTTGTCCTCCTGGCCTAGTTACAGTCTAGTCATTTGTCCTTCAGAGATTGTCTAATGTTGTCCTCCTGGCCTAGTTAAAGTCTAGTCATTTGTCCTTCAAAGATTGTCTAATGTTGTCCTCCTGGCCTAGTTACAGTCTAGTCATTTGTCCTTCAAAGATTGTCTAATGTTGTCCTCCTGGCCTAGTTACAGTCTAGTCATTTGTCCTTCAAAGATTGTCTAATGTTGTCCTCCTGGCCTAGTTACAGTCTAGTCATTTGTCCTTCAAAGATTGTCTAATGTTGTCCTCCTGGCCTAGTTACAGTCTAGTCCTCGGTCCTTCAGAGATTGTCTAATGTTGTCCTCCTAGCCTAGTTACAGTCTAGTCCTTGGTCCTTCAGATTTTGTCTAATGTTGTCCTCCTGGCCTAGTTACAGTCTAGTCATTTGTCCTTCAAAGATTGTCTAATGTTGTCCTCCTGGCCTAGTTACAGTATAGTCCTCGGTCCTTCAGAGATTGTCTAATGTTGTCCTCCTGGCCTAGTTACAGTCTAGTCATTTGTCCTTCAAAGATTGTCTAATGTTGTCCTCCTGGCCTAGTTACAGTCTAGTCCTCGGTCCTTCAGAGATTGTCTAATGTTGTCCTCCTAGCCTAGTTAGTCTAGTCCTCGGTCCTTCAGAGATTGTCTAATGTTGTCCTCCTGGCCTAGTTACAGTCATTTGTCCTTCAAAGATTGTCTAATGTTGTCCTCCTAGCCTAGTTACAGTCTAGTCCTCAGTCCTTCAGAGATTGTCTAATGTTGTCCTCCTGGCCTAGTTACAGTCTAGTCCTCGGTCCTTCAAAGATTGTCTAATGTTGTCCTCCTAGCCTAGTTACAGTCTCGTCCTCGGTCCTTCAGAGATTGTCTAATGTTGTCCTCCCAGCGAACACTGGGTCGTCCTAGAGGTACTGATCTCAGGCTCATGGTTTCTCATATTTGTTGTGGTAGCCGATATTATCACTGATTCCTGCTGTAATTATTTCTGCATATTTCTGTAACAATTCTACTACTGCTTCTTGCAACTATTTCACTGCTGCTTTTCCTTGAAACTATTTTACAACTGCTTCTTAAAAGACTGTTTTAGAGCTACTATTCATTATCAATTATTTAACTGCTGTTTCACACTGTATTTTATAACTGCTTCTTGTCATAACTACTGCAATTACTGCTGTCCCTTCTGGTTGCTTATTCCATCATTCTGGTCTGACAATTCTTACTACTCACTTTGACTATTTTGTTGCTGCTTCTTCCTTTGACCCTTCTATGTATAGAAGCCCACAAAAACTAATTTTCCCAACTGTAATTTTTTTTAATGAAAGCTGATTCACTGCTTGTAACACAAAGACTTTATGTATTCTAAGGATGCAAAAAAAAAAAAAAATTATTAATCAACGGCCACTTCTAAAGCATATTGAAATGAAATAGATCTACATGAAATGCACAGCAAGATGAAGAATTTTTTTTCTAACAGAATAATACGAATACATGTGGCACATCCTAGAAAATAAGTAGCCTAACCTGTTGGCACCTCTGACTTAAAACAAAAATAGCTAAAACCTTTAATCTCGTTAAAAATATTGGTAGCAGTGTCTAAACTATTTGTATCGGCTTACCTACAATAAGTGCTGTATGCTCATCTCCACAGGCAACATCAGTAACTCTATCGTTTTTTACCCAGAATTTGTTTGGTAAATTGTCGGCGAATTTGCTCTTCCCAAACGTAAATACAGCCCCAGTCTCTGTAGAGCGGGAAAGAGGACATGTTTATACTTAACTAAACTTATTTTGTGGTACATGAATAATTTAATATTTTCGATAAACGGCAACCTGGAATGTCAGTATCCTCTGTGGTAGCCATTGTGGTATCCTAAACAACTTTCCATAACTACGCGAGTGCCTACATAAAACCGCAGGAACCGCACACCACCGAAAAATGTGTAGCTTGTGTAGGCTAGAGATTTGTTGTAAAACTACAAAGACACACACACGCAAGCGCGCACAAACACATATACGTGTGTGTATATAATGGTCAAATTGATAAAATTATAAAAAGCTTTCAGTGTAAATTATTCAAATAATTTACTGGAATTAAAAAAAATAAGCCTACATAACAGAGTCATTACTATTTAATAAGAAAAAAATTATATTACTGCCAAATAATACATAGAATATACAGAAGTATTTAGAAATTGAGATTAAATACACAATATAGTATATACTTTGAACTAAGCACAAGTCTCGTTTGTAATTTAGTTTCTAATACTTGCCCTGCACATGCTGTCAATTAGCGTAGCTTTGTTGTGTGAGATTAATGAATCGCTTCAATCAAGCATGCAAGGACGTTGGCCTCACAATAAGTCTAAACAAAACAAATGTGCTGAGTCAGGATGTGGTTGTTGCATCAGTTATCGCTATCGATAACTATGAAATGGCAGTGGTGCACCACTTCACATACCTGGGGTTTACCATTAACGACACGCTCTCACTCTCTCTGGACACAGAAATTGACAGCAGCATTGAAAAAGCTGCAGCTACCTTTGTCCACCTCACTACGCGTGTTTGGGTGAAACTCCAAACTCACAACGAAGACCAAAGGCTGCGGTATATAACGCCTGCGTCACCAGCACACTTCTATATGGCAGCGAAACATGGACAACCTATGCTAAGCAAGAAAGAAGGCTCAATACCTTCCATCTAGGGTGTCTCTAGGGTGTCTACGCCACATCCTCGGTATTTCGTGGAAGGACAAAGTGACAAATGCCGAGGTGCTGTCACGTGCAGGCCTTCATAGCTTGTATACACAGCGCAGACTACGCTGGCTTGGCCACGTCCGTCACATGGAAGATGGTCTGAAAGTAAAAGATCGAAAGCTGTATACGTGGGAAAGAAATGTGAGAATAAGAAAATATGATGTAAAATAGTCGAACGAAGTGTACCATGAAGCCAAGAGACTGAAAACGTTTGAGACCCATTGCAGCTGACTTCATTGAGGAGATACTCGTGATCTTTGAACTGCTGAAGCGAGAGGGAAAGGGGAAGTAAATGAGAGAAAACACAAACGTTATTTACACATTCACTAGTCGTCTCCCTTGCAACAAGTTGTTGCAGATTTTTTTTTTTTTTAAAGGTGATTGAATGAAAACAAATAAGGAGGTCCTAGAAAATCTAGGTATGAAAAGAGAACTAATGAGGGAGGTCAAAATTCGACAGCTAAAATACTTTGGCCACATAAAAAGGCATAACACCTTGCAGAAGACCATAACAGAAGGGAGAGTTGAAGGCAAACGTGCAAGGGGAAGACAGCGCTATAAGTGGGAAGACAACATCAAGAGATGGACAGGAAAGAGTCTATCAGAGTGCACCATCAAGACAAGAGACAGAAGACGTTGGAGATCCATTACAGCCAACCTTCGTTGTGGAGATGGCAACTGATGATGATGATGAATGAGAGAGGGCTAGTAACAGCTGACAGTTATTTCCTCTACTCGTCCACCATCGTGGTCTACCCTGTTCAACCTAATAGTTGGTTATAATTAGGGTATTTAATGTCGTTTTATTTTCAGTTTTGTGTTATATCAGATAACTATTGTCTTTTACAATTGATGGTTTCAATTTATGTTGGAATTTGTTCTTTTTAAGTCGTGTTTATTTTTTTGTTACTTCTCTGTCATTCTTTATATTATGAGTAGTAATTTTTTTAATGGTTTGTTACTTTTTGTTCATTAATTATTATTAGTTTGAATTGTTTTCCTGATGTAGTATTATTATTGTTATTATTATTACTAATATTGTCACCGTTATTAACCTTATATCTTTTCCTTTGTTTTGTGTATATATCGTTTTAATATCAATTGGATTTCCCCATGGGCATCTATACTTAGCACTTTATCACCTGTAATGTCTATATTGTGATTTCTAAGGTACATTTTTAATTCATGTTTTGTAAGTTGATTTATGAACTTTCTTATTACCGTCTTGACTTCTTTGTCTTCTATGTGTTGTTTAACCTTTTCAGTGAGGGTGCAGTCTATGATTGGTGCTTTTATCTCTAATGTTATCAACAAGCTTTTAGTTCCCAGGGTGGTATAGTATTTCTATATTTATTGCTACTATTAATTGTTTGCCAGTTCTTTGACAAGAATTAGATCTTCAATAGTTCTCCACCTTATTGGATATCTTTCTGTATTCAAGGGGACGTCCCATACACTTGGTTGGTTTTGGGCAAATGCTTTATGTGCTGGGTGTTTTATTAATTATTTTGATTCTATTCGCTTGTCAATTTTTTCATGGCAGGCCAGTCGTCTGCTTGTCTTTGCTATTTGGAGAAAGTATTTTATCTATTCTTAACTAGTCGTCTCGCCCTGTGTGTACTTTCTGGGGGGGCGGGGGCGGGGGGGGGGGGGGGGGCGGGGGTTGTCTCTGATGGTACAAGGAAAGAATAGAAATAATGCTCCCTCAGGCATCTAGTACAAAGTGACTAATATTAGGTTGTGCATGAGGGTGTGTATGAGGTTGTGTATGAGGTTGTGTATGAGGTTGTATATGAGGTTGTGCATGAGGTTGTGTATGAGGTTGTGTATGAGGTTGTGAATGAGGTTGTATATGAGGTTGTATATGAGGTTGTGCATGAGGTTGTGCATGAGGTTGTGTATGAGGTTGTATATGAGGTTGTATATGAGGTTGTGTATGAGGTTGTGCATGAGGTTGTGTATGAGGTTGTATATGAGGTTGTACATGAGGTTGTGTATGAGGTTGTACATGAGGTTGTGCATGAGGTTGTATATGAGGTTGTGCATGAGGTTGTGCATGAGGTTGTGTATGAGGTTGTGTATGAGGTTGTGTATGAGGTTGTATATGAGGTTGTGCATGAGGTTGTATATGCGGTTGTGCATGAGGTTGTATATGAGGTTGTGCATGAGGTTGTGTATGAGGTTGTATATGAGGTTGTGCATGAGGTTGTGTATGAGGTTGTGTATGAGGCTGGCAACCTCATCATGTAAAACAAAATGATACAAAAACCACGACTGCAGGAGCATACACATGTTCTTGTTACAGACTTCCTGCAAGGGGATCAGCTGCAGTGGTAGCTCCATACTCCACAGGGAGCGATGATAATGTGATGTGAACCAATCGTCTGTTATATATTGTTAGTTTTGGTAATAAACTCTTTCTCTAGCTGTGCACCTCAATGTTCAGTTTAATCTGTGTGCATTGTCTCTATAGTCAGCTTTCATAAACTCTGTCAGTGGTCCTTCCCCCAATGTTTACACTTTAGTTAGTAGTGTCAATAGATCCACCATTATCCTTCAACTCACTAAGACCATAGCCCCGTCAACAGATTCGTGCCACGCCTTATGGTCCTGTGCCATCTGCTGAAGGTTCTTCCATGTCTTCTTTTTCCCCTTCATGTCTACATCTAATTCTCTTCTCTATTTATAATCTGGTCTCCCTCTATTTCTGTTACTCTCGTGATTCCAGAACACAGAACTGCCTTCTAATGCTACTACTACTTAGTCGTTCCCCTTCTACCGTGAGGTGTAGAGGTTTGGAAGAGAGAGCGCCAGACTATCCTATCGGCTGTCTTCCTCCTGGCCTGGTTCCATTCTAGTCCTCGGTCCTTCAAAGATTGTCTAATGTTGTCCTCCCAGCGGACTCTGGGTCGTCCTGGGGGTCTGGATCCCTGGCTCTTTGTTTCCCATACTTGTCGTGGTAGCCGATCTTCTCCCATTCTGCAGACATGGCAAAACCATCTTAGTTACCTTCTATTGCTATCAACAAGTTTTTCTCTACGTGTGTTCTATCCAACGTCAGCGTCTTCTTCTTACCCCTTCTTCTACTGGCACCTGTCTAGTTCTTGTCATCAGTTCCACATTTGTGACCTTGTTATATCACTTCAATCCTTCTGTTCTACACATGCACCCATTTATGAAAGTTTGTCACTTCTTGGTTGATGTTTTTGTTGATCTCCATATCTGGAGAAGTCAACAACATGGACAAGTCAACCAAAGCAAATAACTTTATGTCATTGACAGCATAGTTTCTTGTTTGGGTCTGAGCAATTAAAAAGGCCACAACCTGCTTGTAGGCTAAGTTCACAATAGCCATTTTAAGTCTTGTCAATTATGGTTCCAAGTCAGCCTTCATGGCTACTGTATCGGCAACCATGGATAATCCATACTATAATTCATTTGGTTCGGTAGTCCCTTTCATTTTGCTGTTATCGTCTCCTACAATGAGGACGAGGGGGGAGGATCAAATAAAGAGTGTGCAGTGTTATTGATGCTAATATGGCCGGTGCTTTATTTTTATTAAGCACTTTTTAAAATAAAACATTTTTATTTAAGTCCATGTACAGTTTAAAATTTGTCGGGTTTCAAATATTTGACCTCCATTCTCAATGTTTCACTTATCGAGCGTTAACTATACACGCAGCTCCATTTCGTGGAATACTGTAATCATTCTTGATCGGTACTGGGCCGGTTAATTGTAAGTAATACAATAAAAAAACATTAAAATAAGGTGGAAATAACTTAATTAAAGTAAGGGTATTAAAATAACCAAATGCGAATACAGATTGTCTTTTTTTTTATAGGAAATTCTCTACTCAGACAGGAATGAAAATCCAAAGAACGAAAAAGGGGTGTGGGAGTTCATCAGGGGGAGATCAGCAGCGCTCTGTCTCGCCGGGTAAGACGTTAGAAGAACTCAGGCAGGAGTCAATCGACAGTGCTGAGTACATTCAAGTTGATCTGCCTGATGATGATCTCACACACTTCTTGGACGGGAAAAGAGATGCAATCAAGTTTCCACCTGCCAGTGCAAAAGGGCTTTGGGAACAGCTGGACAAAGCCTTGGAAAAAGAGTTGGATAACAACCTGAAGCAGATAACTTTGGAGAAGCTGGACATCTTCGGCGACATAATATGTCTTCACTGTCGCAAAGTGTTTGGAGTCAGGAAGGCAAGGAAAAGTAGCCCACCGCAAAAAAGTAGAAGACAAATTAAAATAGAAAAAAATCAGGAAACAGAAGAAGCATGCCCGAAAACTGTTCAAGAACGCAGTGGCCACGGGGAAGGAAGGGTTACGACAGGTTTGAGAGCACCTGAAAGGCCAGCATAATGCCCTTTGTAGAGCAGACAGGTTGTGCAGGAAGAGAAGGAAGACACGGAGGGATAGGGAAAGGGTCTCCAGTGAGCCCTTCATGTTCGTCAAAGAACTGTTTGAGCAGCCAAGGTCGGGAACGTTAAACATCAGGAAAGAAGACCTGGAAAAACACCTTAGAATGACCTATTCAGGTGGTCGCTAAGATGAGCTGCTCAGCAGCATGGCAGGCCTTAGATGGCCTAGTAAGCTAGAAGCTGAATTCAACACCAAGCCCCCAACGGTGCAAGAAATAGAAAGCATTGTCCAGAAAGCACGGGGCAAGTCAGCTCCAGATCCTAATGGTGTTCCATATGTGGTGTATAAGAGATGCCCTGAGGTGCTCAAACGACTGTTCCGTTTACTGAAGAATGCGTGGAAAACCCAGCTTGTAAGCAAGGTACGGAGAAAGGCGAACGGAGACTACATCCCAAAGGAACAAAATTCCACCGACATCAGTCAGTTCAGGCCAATCTCACTACTTAATGTAGAAGGGAAGATATTCTTCTCAGTGATGGATAAAAGGCTCACCACATACCTCCTGGAAAATGGTTACATTGACACTACCATCCAGAAAGGAGGTATCCCAGGTACACCAGGGTATCTAGAGCATGCCACAATGATCTGGGAAGCAATTCAAAAGGCAAAGTCTGACAGAGCAAACCTCCATGTAATCTGGTTGGATCTAGCAAATGCCTATGGATCCGTTCCACACCAGATGTTGTGGCAGGAACTAGAAATGTATCATGTTCCAAAAGAAATTGCAGCATTGCTGAGGCTGTATTTCGCAGGGTTCTCTGTCAGATTTGCAACCAGAGAGTACTCAACGAAGTGGATTGACCTTCAAGTTGGAATTGCGATGGGATGTACCATCTCTCCGATACTATTCGTGTTGGCTATGCAGGTAATCCTCAATGCGGCTGAAGGAGTGGCTATAGGTCCAAAGCTCAGAGGAATGTGTCACATGCCTCCGCTCAAAGCATTCATGGATGACACAACAATTCTGACATCGGATGAACATCAGGCACGGAGAATGTTAGCACGCATGGATGAACTAGTCAGCTGGTGCGGAATGAGCTTCAAATCTAAGAAGTCGAGAAGCCTATCAGTCAGGAAAGGGAAGATAGCGGAGGTCATATTCGTGGTTTCCAACCAAAGAATCCCTACTGTCATTGAGGAACCTGTTAAAAGTCTTGGCAGGGTGTACGATGCCTCATTGAAAGACTCGAAGGCAGTGCAACAAACAACAGAAATAGCAGCTAGAGGGCTACAGACCATAGTCCAAAGCAGACTCCTAAGAAAGTTCAAACTGTGGTGCCTACAAGTCATGTTGATACCTAAGTTGCTGTGGCCACTGCTTATATATGAAATAAGCACCAGTACAGTGGAAGCTATAGAGCAGAAGGTCAACAAGTTCATGAAGAAATGGCTAGGGGTACCACCAGGTCTGTCAGACGTAGCACTGGACTGCAAAGAGTCAAAACTTGCGCTTCCTCTCAAGTCAGTTGTTGAAGAGTACAACGTGGGAAAGGCAAGGCTCACAATGATGCTTGCGCGAGTCAGCAGATGACGGGGTTAAGTCCATCCAGCCCACACTGAAAACGGGAAGGAAGTGGAAAGTGGAAGAAGCTGTTGATGCTGCCCAAGAATCGCTCAAGCTAAGGGAGGTAATCGGATACACACAGACGAAGAGACTGGGATTTGGCCATGGAGACAAACGCTGGTCATCATAAAGACAGCTGCTGCAGAAGCATGTGGTGGTCCGACTTGGGAACAAGAGAAAGAGGACACCTTGGTGGACAGAGGAAGGCAAAGAGAAAATGAGAGAGAAGAAAATGGCATGGAAACAATACTTAGGTGCTAAAAACACAGCAAGACAAATAGAGAAATAAAGAGAATATGTGACACTCAGAACAGAAGCAAAGAACAAGGTGCTAGCAGCAAAACAGAAGTCATGGGAAGAATTTGGAGAAAAGCTAGAAAAAGATGCGCAAGAAAACCAGAAATTGTTCTATCAGACCATAAAGAACATGAGGAAGGAAAAACAATGCCCTCTCAAATTTATAAAGGACAAGCAAGGCAAATTGATTACTGCCCCGAAGGAAGTAATGGAAAGGTGGAAAAAATATTTCTCAGAACTCCTTGATGGTGAGCAAGGTCAAGCATCAGAAATGTTAACCACTAGCACAGAAGAGAAAACAATGGTGGTGAAGATGACATAAAGATGGAAGAACTGAAGGCAGCACTGGAGAAAATCAAGATGGGCAAAGCAGCTGGGCATGATGGTATAACACCAGAATTGGTTAAGTACATGGGAGCAGCAGGGGACCTATTACTCTTAAGGGTCCTAAAGGCAGTGTGGTGCAACAAGACCATACCAAAGGATTGGGAGATTGCCATCATAACACCAGTTTTCAAAAAGGGTGACAATCGACAATGTGGAAACCATAGAGGCATATCCCTTCTCAGTGTCCCTGGTAAAATCTACTCTAGGATCCTAGAGCAGAGACTCCGACGCCTAGCTGAGCCACAATTGGATGAGGTCCAGTGCGGATTCCGAGCAAACCGAAGTACTCAAGACCTAATCTTCACACTCAGACAGCTGAGTGAAAAGGCCCTCGAGTATAAGAGTGAGATCCATCTCTATTTCATAGATCTGGAAAAGGCGTTTGACAGGGTCCCCATGGAGCAAACCTTGGGACTGTTTGGCAAGGAAGAATATTCCAGCACCTCTGATTCATGTTGTACAGAGCTTTTACAAGTCTTGCAGACATTATGTGAGGACAGCAAACCATAAGTCCGAAGAGTTCAGGACCACTACTGGTGTAAGACAAGGTGATATCCTGTTACTTATCTTTTCATACTCCTCATGGACGATGTCATCAAGGCATGTAAGGAGAGAACAAGAAAGTATTCAGTGGGGTACTGGAAGATGAGACAGGTCTGTATTTCAGAGCTGGCATTAGCTGATGATGTTGCCCTGATTGCTAAATCAGAGGCACATCTCCAATCCAACCTGCAAGTCTGGAAGGAAGAGCTGGAGAAGAGAGGGATGGTCATAAGCAGCTCTAAAACAAAATCCATGGTGATATCACGAGAAGAAAGAAGACATCAGATTAAACTGGGAGAACAGGTCCTGGAGCAGGTCAACCACTTTAAATATCTCGGAGCTATTATAGACCGAAAGGGAGGCATCAAAGAAGAGTTGGCCACTCGAAAAGCAGCAGCTGGGAGACTTTTTCAGGCCATAAATCGACGATTCCTCAGCAAGAGAGAGAAGTTGGTAAGAAAACGAAGATGGCTGTATACCGCTCCACCTATGTCCCAGTCTTGACGTATGGATGCGAGTCATGGGCAATGACTACAACCCACAAAAGCCAGATCAAAACCTCAGAAATGAGGTATTTGAGGAAGGTGGTTGAAGTAACAAGAAGAGACATGGTCCGCAACCAGACGATACGTCAAGGCCTAAAATCCCACCCCCTGCAGACCCAAGTAGAACAGTCCCAACTAAGATGGTTTGGCCATGTCTGCAGAATGGGAGAAGATCGGCTACCACGACACGCATTGGAAACTAAGAGCCAGGGATCCAGACCCACAGGACGACCCAGAGTCCGCTGGGAGGACAACATTAGACAAACTTTGAAGGACCGAGGACTAGAATGGAACCAAGCCAGGAGGAAGACAGCCGATAGGATAGTCTGGCGCTCTCTCTTCCTAACCTCTACACCTCACGGTAGAAGGGGAACGACTAAGTAAGTAAATAAGTAAGCGTAACGTGAGGTTTTTATTGGCTCTAGGATCAGTATAGTACTGACAATACAGAACTAGAATTTCTGCTGGAAAATGGTGAAGTCCCAGTGTATGAGAGAACTACTGGTATCAAAAATTAGTTACGGCTGTGAATGATCTGATCTCGAAAAATTAGTACAGTGCAGACAGTCATAAAATGCCACCCCGCTGTGTAACTAACTGTGATATTAAAACAAGGAAACATATTTCACTTAACAATTATAAACTTGACAAGTCGTTCAAATACAATTTCCTTATTTATTAAGTATATGCACTATCTACTCTTGTGCTGAAGGGTGGATGTTGGAAGATGGAATGTAATGGATATATATATATATATATATATATATATATATATATATATATATATATATATATATATATATATATATATATATATATATATATATATATATATATATATATGTAACTGTCTTTTTTTTCTTGCTGAGGTGATCACTGGCCCAAGACAGTATACATGTTGTTAGATGTGTAGTGCGAGCGTATGATGAATTGAGTGTGGGTGCGAATGAAGGCGCGAATGTGTTTAGGCTCGTATAGATGTAGATCCTGCAACCCATACTCTCACATGCAGTAATCAAGGATGCTTTGACACTGCAGGCATGTTTCAAGACATTTATTGACGGGAACACACATAGTATCAACAGGAACAGTCAGTGTAACAAGGTCATGCTGACCTGACATCGATAGGTATACATTTGGCATTCAAAAAGGTAAACATCAGAATAGACGTGCATGGTCAATAGCAAAGTTCTTCAATAATGACAGTTCGTAGCGTCGCCCTTGGCGTCTCTGACTAAACGCGTCAGATGCCTTAGTTACTTTGACACACAGGTGCAACTTGGCACTCCCCGCCAATTGCACATATCAGGCTGTAGTATAATAGCCGAAAGCACAGGCCTCGTTCTGACGTCGGCCGTGTACTTCTGTTAAATAGGTTATCATCAACCCTGCAGTAATACTTATTGTAGGTAGAAGTTCCGCCAATCTGCGGCTCCCACAATATATCTTCGTCACTGGATTTCTGGACAATATAAGACTAACAGTCTTGGATGGCTACCTCGAGCACAAATATATAAGTTCTGAAATGGCGGATCAGTGAGCTGCTGTTCACCCTAGGTAATCCTTTACATGTTCTGCCACCGAAAAGCGTAATAATGCATAAAGGTCGGTATTACCTGGCAAATGAATCCTCAGAACTAAACAAGGAATTCTGTCGTCATCCCGACGCACAGAGATTCACTGGGGAAAACTGCCATAGCAGTTACTTCGAAGATTCTCCCCGAAAAACAATGGACTCTTGGTCCCTTCAGAAAAACAGGACCTCCCGGCTTCCCGGAAGTATATCTCACTCCCGCTTAAAAAACCTTCCCCTAGGCCTACGCCGAACTGTCAACCTCTGACCCTAAAGGTCAAACACAATGAATGAATAAACAAGGGAAGACAACCCCTAATCAACCTGACATCGCAGGTAAAGACACAATTATTCTTATGATACAAACATAAGCAAATAACTTGACAGATGACTCCGTCGAAAATGACAGCAACATTACTACCACCCCCCTGTAAAAAAAAAAAATGCAATTTTTTTTTTTTTTTAATATGTTCATGAGCAAGATAGCACCAGTATCACTTCTGTGCTCATGCAAACAATGAACCTAATATCAGGTACAATAGAAGAGGGTACAAATCATCTCCCAACATAGGAGAAAAAATTTCCTTTAAGCCAAACAAACTAAGGGATACCATTCAAGAAACCTAAGTTGCTGGCAATACCAATCATATATCAAACATTACTAAATAATATAATCATAGCAATATACAAATGTCAATGCTATTTTAGCAACATATCACTGATGGATGGACAAAATGAAATTTGTTAAATTATCTAAACATCATCCAAATACATTTTTATTACAACATATTATGATATTAAGGACAGACCTAAGTCTGAAAATATATCAGGAAAAACTAGGACACAAGATTTAACTGGAATCATGTGGGCATCTAGACAATATGTCCGCCATCACATTATCCGAACCACGGATAGCTCGCACCGTGAAATGGAAAGGCTGAAGAGCAATAGCATAACGAGTAGATCTCGAGCTCTTCAAATCCTTACTTTGCATAGCCGTAAGAGCTTTTTGGTCGGTTTCCATAAAGAAATGCGCGCCCAGAAGGAACCTTTGTAGCTTAAGAATGGACCAAACCATAGCCAACAATTCACGGTCCAAAACCGAGTAATTCCTTTCTGCCGCATTCAGCTTCCTAGAAATATACATTACAGGATGCAGAGTTCCTGAATATTCCTGCATTAGTGCCGCTCCAATGCCAGTGGAAGAGGCATCACTACGAAGGACAAAAGTCTTATCAATCGTCGGTAGTCTTAAGATAGGATGAGATGAGAACAAATTCTTAACCTGATCCAATGAAGATTGGCATTCTTGGGACCAACGCACCATATTAGGAGAACCTTTTTTCAATAACGTTGAAAGTGGTGCCATAATGGAGGACAGATTCTCAATGAATCTTCCATAGAATTGTATCAATCCCAAGAGACTACGCACTTGCTTTTTTGTCTTCGGAACCGAGATATTTAATATCTTTGAAATGTTTTGGTCCTCTGTCTTCAACAGACCATGACCAACTCGATGACCTAGGAAGGAAATTTCACTAAACCCAACAAAAGCTTTAGAGGGTTTAGCAGTCAAACTATGCTCACGTAGAGTAGATAGCAATTCCTTCAGACCCACATAGTGTTCTTCCCAAGTATCGCTGAAAAGACAGATGTCGTCTAAATATGCAATGACATCTGCACGATCTGATAGAATTCGTCGCATCATGCGTACGAAAGTCGCTGGGGCGTTCATAAGCCCGAAAGGCATAAAATTCCATTGAAACAGACCCCTAGGTGTCGAAAAAGCAGTGAGAGGTTTGGCGTGTTCCGTCAGTGGGACTTGCCAATAACCTTTCGACAAGTCTAGTTTAGTAAAGAATTTAGCTTTAGAAAGTCTAATAAGTAGATCATCTAATAACGGCATAGGTTCAGCATCGAACTTCGTAACTTGATTTAATTTGCGATAATCAACGCAAAGACGTATGTTATTGTCTTTCTTTCGAACAATAACTATCGACGAAGAATAAGCTGAAGTGGATGGTTCAATTATTTGTAGTTGAATCATTTCATCCAATTCTTTCTCGACTTGTGCTTGAAAATGAATAGGTATTGGGTATGGTCTTACTCTGATCGGATTACGATCAGTAAGTATGATGTCATGTTCTATGACATCTGTGTGTCCAGGAATGTCGGTAAGGACATCCTGATATGATTTTAACGTAGAGGATACTTGACGCTGTTCCTCAAAAGACAAGTTGGAAGAGACTGTAACGTCTCTCCACGATTCCGTTGAAGTAAGTGGAATCGCAGGAAGAGGTAAGTTCACGTCAGAAAAAATAGTTTCCTCATCCTGTATAACGGACAGGGATGAGATGTGACCATGTTGAACTGGAGAGTCGTCCGTCGCCTGGAAAATAGGCTGTAAATAGTCTGGACGTTCAATAAACTCTGTTAGCATATTTATATGGAAGGTTTTATGCCTTCCATCCACATCGACAATATAGTCGACATCAGAAATTTTCGAGACTATAGTGTATGGACCCTTCCAAGAAATGAGAAGTCTATTCTCTCTTGAGGGCAGTAAGACATATGCTTTGTCTCCAGGACAAAGTTGACGTAGGCGTCTTTTCTTATTAGCAAATCGCCTAGCTTTTTCTTTCGCAAATTCGGAAGATGAAGTTGCTAACCTGCACGATTCGATAATCTTTTCTCTAAGAGCTATAACATATTCATATGACGATTGTGTATCATCGTCAATATTATCGGAAGTTATCAAATCGTGTAACAAGGACATTGGCCCGCGCGGTTGCGCGCCAAAGACAAGTTCGAAAGGAGAAAACCCTGTATGCTCGTTGGGAACCTCTCTATAGGCAAAGAGGACTGCAGGTAAAACCCTGTCCCAATCTTCAGGATGATCCTCCGTTATCTTGCCAAGTAAGTTCTTTAGTGTCCTGTTAAGACGTTCTACCAATCCATTGGACATTGGATGATAAATACTACTGAGAGACCTTTTAATGTCTAGCGTAGCCATTACCTGAGACATAACGTCCGAAATTAACTGAGTGCCGTGATCCGACAGTATTTCTCCGGGGAATCCCAGACGAGAAAATACGAGCCAAAGAGCATCAGCGATATCGACAGTTGATATGCTCTTCAGAGGAATAGCCTCTGGCCAACGCGTGCACATGTCCACGCAAGTGAGGATAAATTGGTGTCCTCTGGCTGACTTAATTTTGAACGGACCAATGATGTCTATAGCCATTTTCTGAAACGGCCGAATCGGAATATCTGCAGCCTGAATAGGAGCAGCATGTCTCGGACCCCTAGACTTGACCTCTTGACAAATTTTGCAAGATCGGCAATAAATTCGGATGTCTTTATTCACGAATGGCCAAAAGAAGGACGCAAGGACTCTAGTTTTAGTTCTGGAAAAACCCATGTGTCCAGCACACTGAGAATCGTGTGCATGCCGAAGAATTAAGGCTCTCATACACTTAGGCACAAGAATTTGCGAATGCATAGACTTGTCCGAGTGTTGTACCATTCGTACCAATATACCATTCTTCATAGTAATATACGATTTGTGATTCGTATTTTGATTGGGATCCCCTTTCTTTGCAAGAAGGAAGTATTTCTTCAAAGAAGGATCCTCTTCTTGACGTTTAACAAACGAGTCATGGGAAATCACCAAGTGCTCGTCTTGGCTATCAACTTCATTACTATTATCAGATGAAGTTGGGGGATTAAGAGCTTGAGCTCTTGTCACCACTGCATTGACCGTTTGAATGTTTTTTTTCTTCCCAACTAGAAATTTGTTGCGGGGTGCATTCCTTAACCCCATGAATACGACCGATTATAAGATCCGCAATAGGATTAGGAAGAAGACATGCATGGACATCTCCTGTGAAGAAAGGAGTGTCAATCCTAATAATAGCAGTAGGATAGCTTTCCATAGTACCACCAAATGTAACACATTTGATTGTTTTTTCCAGTGGCACAGCAAGGATCTATCAGAGACTCCTTAACCCCGACGGTAGTACATCCCGAATCGAAAAGTACTGAGACTAGCCTATCATTTATTAGACCTTTATCTAAGATGAGAGATCCTCTCCCATCATGCGCAACTGTAGCAGGTAGAGCAGGAAGAGGGTGACCACAACTTAGCGTAGATACAGTTGATGAGTCAAACAATGTTAAGCATTGGGGGCATTCAGTTGCTCTCCCAAAATCGAAAGCACAACCAGTGATAGCCCTAGAGTTACCACTATCATTTGCTGTATTACAGGCTCCATCAAACTCTTGTTGTGCAGAGTTTGCCTGTTGGTAAGGTCTTTTCTTGTTAAACCTAGGTCTACCTCGATTATCATTTCCCCTGTAATTATTTCGACTATCATTTCCCCTGTAATTGTTATCATATTGCCTATTGTAATCATCATTCCGGTTTGAATCCCGGTTTCTAAATTCACCATCGTCATAATCTTGACGTCGAGAATGATTACCTCGAAAATTTGAATAGTTATTATTTGGATAGCCTTTGCGAAAGTGTCTCAAATTATTACCACTAAAATTACGAGAACTACCATCTTGTCTCCACTGCATAGACGAAGAACCATCATGTGTTGGATTACTCCGCTTCTGAGTGTAATTTTGATTACTTCCCCTATTCCAATTTTGTTGAGCACCCTGAAATTTTTTTTTGAAATTAGGGCCATATGGTGTTGCCGAAGCAGCTGGCAACCCTTCTTTCACTTTAGAATTGCTAACTGTAGCATGGGGATGTGCTGTGGCATACTGACAACAGTATTCCTCCATTTCTTTTAAGTTTTTAGGCTTACGCTCATGAAGGAATGCAAGAAAAGAATCATTAACAGATGACAAAACCTTATCTCGCAATAATAAGTCCATTAGACCTTCATATGTTTTCTCAATCTGAGACAACTCAACCCATCGTGTAAATGTACGACGTATCTTTGTAACAAAATCAGAGAAATCTACTCCATTTTCTGGCAACATTGTCCTAAAACGAAGACGATAGTCTTCTTGTTTTAGTTGATATTTTTTTTAGTAATGCTGCCCTGACAACATCATAATTAGTCCTCTCATGTTCGTCTATTGTCATAAGAGTAGTCACTGTGTCACCTGTAAAAAATGGCATCAGTTGTTCAACATATTTTTCCTTTTTTATGTTATGCGTATCGCACAAAAATTGGAATCTATCTAGATAATCTGCTACGTCATCCTTTAAAGGATTGAAATGAGGCAATTTAATCCTACTAACAAACTCCCTTGTCGTACTCGAAGTTGTTTGCTGAGCACCCGTACTCGCCAATTTCAATTTCTCTAACTCCAAAGTTGCGAGTTTTTCATCAAGTTCCATCTTCTGTTTTCTTTCCTCATGTTCCATTTTTCTGATTTCAGCCTCAGCTTGAGCTTTCCTCTCCTCTGCAGCAGCTTGAGCTTTCCTCTCCTCTGCAGCAGCTTGAGCTTTCCTCTCCTCTGCAGCAGCTTGAGCCTCTTGCAGCAGCTTCTTTGTCTAATCTCTTTTGTTCAGCTTCTTTGTCTAATCTCTTTTGTTCAGCTTCTTTGTCTAATCTCTTTTGTTCAGCTTCAAATCTCCTTTCCTCCACCTGCATCTGCAATTTCTTTTGTTCAGCAGCCATATCAGCTTCTCTGTCTAGCCTTTTTTGTTCCGCCGCAGCTTCTCTTTCTAATCTTTTCTCTTCAGCCTGAGCTTTTTTCTCTTCTGCAGCTAATGCTTTGTCATACTGAGCAACAGCCCATTGTTCTAACTGTTGACCAGTCTTATCAAGGGCTCTCCCTTGTGTAATAAAGTAGTCCAATGTAGACATCTTGTCTAATGAGATCAGAAACCTGAAAAAAAAAATTAAATAAATTACCTTATCCCACTTCAATGGGAGACAAGTCTGAAATGCTAGACTTGTATACTCACTTCACTTTACTGTCTTAGTCTTAGACAAAGACTTTGTATGTTCCTCTTGTTTATAATGTACCCAAAAAATCACTTGAGTACCTGTGGAAAAAAAAAATTCCCTTATATCCCACTCACTATGGGCACAAGTCTTTTTTATAAAGAACTTGAATATGTATTTACCTTGTCTCAATCTTTGTAGATAACAAGTCTTTTATCAAAGAACTTGTATAAATATCTTATATAATAATATTTTATTAAGAAACTCTATATGAAGAGTCTACCTTATCAATAATATCAAAACATGACCAAGTATGTGTATGTAGACTGTGCATGACAGTAATGTAGTACAACCAAAAAAAAAACAAAGACAAAAATACAAAACAATACAAATGGCAACACTGTTTTAACCAAAAATGTGTAGAGAAATACACAAGAAAGGAGAGACCTACAGAATACAAACAAAACAAATCGACAATCAAAACTGAAAAACAGACAAAATATTACAAAAACAACGTTAAGTACAATTACATCACAGCTAACATCAATAGCGACCAATTGTCACTAGCAAATTTCCAAATTAAGAAAATTTGCACCTACAGAACGCTTACAGTAAGCCTCGATCAAGTGGCATATTTACCGTAAGACCCACCAACCGAAAAACCCGCAGAAAAATACACAAAAACAGTAGAAGTAACATAATATAGCAATCAATTTCAATGTGTTGCAGAACAAGTTCAGTCACAGCTGAAACTAAAATAAATTCCTTGCTCCTTGCGAACACAGAAACGAAATGTCAAACGCGCACTGAACGTCAAATCCACTGTAACATAAAGTGGTATTCACGAACCAAAGTTACTATGACCTTCTCAAATTAGGGCTTGCACATTGAATGTTTACTATTTCCACGTACTGTTTACAGACACTTGACCTCCAACAATGTAGCTTGAATGCTCTGACCTAGAAAAGTCTGTTGTTGAATGAAACGTGTAACAACCAGCAGTACTGTTTACAATAGGAACCCGCCTTCTATGCAGTTATGGTCCACGTAGCAAATGCCTAGTAGTTAACTTCAGTACATGTCTTGTTATGCTTTATGTAGCATTATAATATAAATGCTCGTACTGTTTATTTGGGTCAACCGTTGATGACCTATATCTGTCCTGTTGTAGCCAAAACTTGCAAGTGTAGAATTAGCGCTGTGTGTTACGGCTGTCCCGTGTGTAGCTTAGACCCACAGATCAGAAGTGTAATGTGTACTTGTCCTTCTTGTAACTTTCTCGACAAAACTGGAGACATCATACATGTAACAGCCAACCAGGAATGTAAATTTCTGGATCCATAAATGTCAACAATAATGTCAAATGCTCGCTCTGTTCTTTTTAAACCCACAGATCTGGTCCATCAGAAATGTAAGTTTCTAGGCCACATTGGCGACAAGAAATGTATCATAAGAGCCCACGTAACTGGTCCACCAGAAATGTAACTGTCTTTTTTTTCTCTTGTTGATGTGATCACTGGCCCAAGACAGTATACATGTTGTTAGATGTGTAGTGCGAGCGTATGATGAATTGAGTGTGGGTGCGAATGAAGGCGCGAATGTGTTTAGGCTCGTATAGATGTAGATCCTGCAACCCATACTCTCACATGCAGTAATCAAGGATGCTTTGACACTGCAGGCATGTTTCAAGACATTTATTGACGGGAACACACATAGTATCAACAGGAACAGTCAGTGTAACAAGGTCATGCTGACCTGACATCGATAGGTATACATTTGGCATTCAAAAAGGTAAACATCAGAATAGACGTGCATGGTCAATAGCAAAGTTCTTCAATAATGACAGTTCGTAGCGTCGCCCTTGGCGTCTCTGACTAAACGCGTCAGATGCCTTAGTTACTTTGACACACAGGTGCAACTTGGCACTCCCCGCCAATTGCACATATCAGGCTGTAGTATAATAGCCGAAAGCACAGGCCTCGTTCTGACGTCGGCCGTGTACTTCTGTTAAATAGGTTATCATCAACCCTGCAGTAATACTTATTGTAGATAGAAGTTCCGCCAATCTGCGGCTCCCACAATATATCTTCGTCACTGGATTTCTGGACAATATAAGACTAACAGTCTTGGATGGCTACCTCGAGCACAAATATATAAGTTCTGAAATGGCGGATCAGTGAGCTGCTGTTCACCCTAGGTAATCCTTTACATGTTCTGCCACCGAAAAGCGTAATAATGCATAAAGGTCGGTATTACCTGGAAAATGAATCCTCAGAACTAAACAAGGAATTCTGTCGTCATCCCGACGCACAGAGATTCACTGGGGAAAACTGCCATAGCAGTTACTTCGAAGATTCTCCCCGAAAAACAATGGTTCATTGCATTCTGTGCAGGCAAGGGAGAAAACCAAAAATGCAACCAATAAAAAAATTCATTCACACTATCCTCAGTATGTCCACCTTGTGCTTGCAAACAAACTTGGCAACGGCTCCGCATGGAACGCACAAGTCTCTGAAGGAAATTCCGGGGAATCAAGTCCCATTCACGTGTAAGAGCAGCTTCGAGCTGTTGCAGATTAGCTGGAGAACCTTGCCTGTAGACTCTGCGTCCAAGCTCGTCCCACAGATGTTCTATAGGGGACATGTCTGGTGATAGGGCAGGCCAATCAATCGTCACAATGTTCTGCTGCTGTAGATATTGCTGCGTAATGCATGCGGTGTGCGCACGTGCGTTATCCTGCTGGAGAAGCTGCAAGTCTGGATAATTTGTGAACGCTGGAGCAACCAATGCATCCAGAACCTCATCTCGATATGTCACAGCATTAACATTTCCACGGAAGACGTGAAGAGGCAAGCGATGGTGAAAACTGAATCTTCCCCAAATGTGAATCATGCAACCTCCAAATCGGTTGTGCTGACGAACACAGCAATCTGCAAAGCGCTCTCCACACCGTCGCCAAATCCGCATACGTCCATCAGCAAAGGATATGTTGAATCTGCTCTCGTCTGTGAATAGGACAGCATTCCACTGCAGTCTAGTCCATCTGACATGTTGCTCTGCCCATTGCAGGCGCTGCTGACGATGTCTGTGAGTCAAGTTTGGCCCAACATAAGGTCGTCTTGCAGTAAGGCCTGTATCTCTGAGTCGTCGTATGACTGTCATTCGAGAGACTTGCCCACGTCTACCCACTATTGCTCTTGCTGTTTGACTTTCCGGGAGAGAACGATTCCTTAGGTGACTCAGCACAATATGACTGTTAAAGGTGTGTTCTTGCTTAGACATCTTCAGCAGGATCAGTAGACACTTATGTTAATATATATGTTCTCTATCACAGGCCACACAGACCATCACTTATGTACTGTGTAGATACTTCCGTGAGTAAGGGTGGCATGGTTAAACAAAGTTAATACATTCGCTGATAAATACGATCAGCCTTGGTCGGGCTTACAGGTGGCCGACAGGTGTGTAAATATGTATAAATATAGATGAATGTCATGGGTACTTTAAGTGTGTTTATGTTGCCATCATCCACACCACAGTAACGATAGTTAGCAATAGACCAACGGGTAAGACCAATGGTTTCCAACTCACAATATACAGTTTATTGTCACAGTAACGTAAACATCAGGAACAGCACACTGTCACAAGTTATAATGGTATACAAAATTCATGGCAAATAGATTGCAGAAAACACCGTAAATCATAGCATCTTAAATATCCAGAGCTTGGTTGCGTACACCGCAACTTACAATACAGTTCATATAAGCCGACGTAATCCGTGGCATTAGAATGATAAATCTTCAATAATATATTCTCTTCAAAATATCCTCTGGTCACACTAACGAGACTCAAACCGTCTCGAAGCTCTGCCAGGTACATACTAATCCCGAGAACACAGTCTCAGTAAAAATTACTCATGCACGAACTAACCGCTTGAGAACTCAGCTCAGCTCATCCGTATCTCAGCCCCAAACTATCACTAAGAACATTCGAACACTTTCTTTATTATTTTTAAAAAAAAGACCAACACCTACTCAGTTGAGCAATGTTCAAGAAAAACATAGCGTACAAAAAGTACCCAAACAAAAATCAACTCATTACTTTAAACGTGCTTACTAGAAAAGACAGCCCCGTACATAAAAATCTTTAACACTTAACTCTGACTCAAAATATGACTTAACAATGACGATCTTGCGCAGGGGTAGTAACTCGTGGTTGGAAACTCCGAAGTCTATCCCGGGCACTGCCAGTGGTTCCGTAATGTTCATTGGGACGTACAATAGTGCTGTGGTGGCAATTCATCCTTCTGGCTGTGGCCCGCGAGCTCATTCCGGTCTCCAACATACCAATGGCTCGTTGGCGGTCGTTTTCAGATAGTCGTGGCATTTCAAGCACATGTACTGGGTGTTTTGTCTCAACAGCCTTTTTATACCGAGTATACTGCCACAACGCGTACACATTTTCAGGGTCATAGCTGTTGGGAATCATGTTGCACGTGTAACTTTCATTGTTTTCATGTAGTCTGTACACAAACCCGTGGGTTGAATTATGCACTTTCCATTCCAGCAGCCATTTGCTCTCTACCTCATGACAAACACGGGGAAAATCCATTCCCACACTTTTTTTCCCCAGCTTCTCGGCATTAGGATATATAGTAGTGGTGCGTTTTTAATGTGCTTCAGTATATATATATATATATATATATATATATATATATATATATATATATATATATATATATATATATATATATATATATATATATATATATATATATATATATATATATATGCCCACACACATTTATATATATTACAACAAGTCTTCCATTTATAGGAACAAAATTATATATATATATATATATATATATATATATATATATATATATATATATATATATATATATATATATATATATATATATATATATATATATATATATATATATATATATATATATATATATATATATATATATATATATATATATATATATATATATATATATATATATATATATATATATATATATATAAGCTGTGCTGTTAATCAATTACAGAAAATTTATCAGCTGTGCTGTTAATCTTGTCTTTCACTACGCTAAATCACTTTTTCTTCATTAACAGTTAATTGCTTACACTTGCCGACGGAAATGGTACTAATGTGTACTCATCTCTTAAAACAGTTATGTCTTTCGTAATTTGATGCACACAACACCTGCTGATGATCGTTCCTTTAGCCCACCCAAGACTGAGGGGGACTAAGGATGTAGCTCCGATACAACCACTACGCTCCTGCGACGTTTCAGGCAGCTGGATTGATCCGAACATACGACCTCAGATTGGATGACACGAATAAACCCTCTAAGATTTATGGAAGCCAGATTTTGACTCGACCTAGCGAAGCAAGTCTGCCCGGTCATGCAGGTAAGCATAAATCAGTCTTGACAGCTTTCTCTTCTCCAGTCTGTCGGTCTAGCTGGCCTTCGTGTTTGTGTGTGTATTTGAATAAAACGCGCCCATTTATATAGGTCGACGCAGGTAAATGCCAGTGTGTAAGGAACCCTTTTGATTGGTTCTCGGCGTTTTAGTCTTTTTAATTGCCGGCGTTTTTGTACTTTCCGTGACCGAGTTCCGAAGCAACAGTGCTTTCGTTTTTATTTTTAAATTTATTCTGTCTGCCGCCATCTTGCGGGAACGTGACTTTGTGTAATTTATTATGTCTCAGAGTCTGTTGAACGTGGATTGGCTGGGTATATTTGTATAGCGACATAGTGTATTAACAAAGTAGTGGGTCTACACACGACTTTACGACAGTAAGTAAGACATCCGCTGGTGGTCCAAGGCATCAAGCAGGGAGCGCAGAGACATGGTAGTTCAGGAGATACGAGGAGCTGAGAATGGTCAGAGGTTGCAAAAAGCGATGCAGCAGGCCCAACAAGGCCAATGGACTACATGGGAAGGAGCCCTGCAAAGGTCATTGACATGGACTGATATATGGCTGTCACAGGGTTATCCCGAAGGGTAACCAAAGAGAGTTATCTGTGAGGTACCGGCTTTGTCAATGGCTCAGATTCGCCTGGCACCCGGTTGAAGATGAGCAGCAGGAGTGGAGAAGGTGAATATAAGACTTTGGGATGAGTTCCCAGCATATAGTCCCAGTGATTCTGGATCTCGTGACACTATAACTCCTACCACTCTATCGCCCTCTCTATATTATGATGCTAACGAGCCCCCACCTCCCCTATTACACTGAGTGAACAGAAGAGGAAGAAAGGAAGAACAGTATGTCTCTTTCGCACACTTTCTTTCCTTCTCTATATATGTAATAACGTGTGTTGGCAAACACAACTACAACATTTATTAACTTACTGAAATATAACAACATTCAATTACACTAATACAAATGCAACTAGGAATGACATTAACTATCCCTGTGAAGAAAGATATTAGTTAATGCAAAATACACAACTGAATCTAAAGTATACACTATGTGATGATGATGAATTTAAATTATCTTAACTACTACCTAAAAGGATATCTTGTTCCGGGTCTCTGACTGACTGTAAATATAACTCTGGGTATTTGTATACACTGGACAAGTCTTTGTCTGCATTCAATAATACTGGACGGTCCACTTAATGTCGTCAGGTGTCAATGGCCTGTTCTTTTGTTATTCACAAAGCGAGTGTTGACATTGCCACGCGCGTCTGAGATGACTTGTTCCGAGGTTGTGTTGAAACAATGTTATGCGGTGGGGACTTCGTCTGATATGCAGATGTCCATGTGTGGTGAAGATATTTTCCTCAGGTGGTGATGATGGTGAAATCGGGTATATAGTTGAATTTGGTTGCGCATCAGTTTTACGGGGAGAATCTGTCCATTACTGCGAGTAATTTAGGATCTCGATAAATTTTATAGGCACTGGGTTTACAAAAATCGTCCGTCTGCTCTTGCCACTTCCGATCAAGATTTCTCAAAGGCACTTGTTGTAAAATCGTCCGTTTGCTACTGCAACTTCTGATCATTAAATTCACGTGGACAGCTCTTTAGTAATGCATCCCTTATTCTAGGTAATTGCGGATTACTTTTCTGTGTGGGTGATTGTTTAGTAGAAAGTCCCTTCGCCGCCTGGCAAGTTCTTTTCTAAAATCCCCGTCTTTGTTGGTAGGTTTGTTGCCGTTAAATATCTGTGAGATGCGTGTCGTCGCAGTATTTCTGTTTGGCCCTACTCATGTAGCTTGTCCCGTAATTTAACGCCAACAACGTAGTAGACGAAGGATGAGTATCTCAAATGGTCCCTGTCTCTACCACTGTGATGGATAAAATAATGAACCCTTTGTAAGTATCCCGTAAACTATGCTACGCCAGTAGTGTGTTCTTGTATGTGAAATCTTATCACTATAATGAATGGCTGCGCGGTGTTTACTGCACGGTTAACATGTAATGTAAGAGGCAAAATAAAAGTGTCTTGTATTTACTTCGTTATAGTTACTGGAAACTGTGCAATATAGTAATTCTCTCATGGTGTTTATTGCAACCTGTACTTATGAGTATAAAATGTAATATTATAATAAACGTGACTGGTATTTACACTGTTATATTTATGGAAAATATGTATATATTATCTGACTGAAGTTAAGATATAATAATGATAAGGTACAAACAGTATTACACATACCTTGGTGTCCATATCAAGAATTTCACTGACTCACGTCTTGATTCTTTCTCGTGAAATCGAGAACCCAAGTTTTGTTGGCGGACTGCTTCTCTTGCAATGCCAAGCAATGAATATAGTTGAGTTATATATCGTCTGAATCGCCGTTGGCGATTTTTCGGGTTTGCTTCTGGTGTCATGTGAAATTTCGTTTGTTTTCCTTTAGTCAGACATTCAGTCCTCATTACCGTGTAAAATTTCCTGTAATATTTTGCTATTATCGTTTTCTTGTTTTTCCTCTCCCAGACAATCTGTCTGCGTCGTCTTTTGGGGCATGTGCAGTGTTGTTATCGTCTCGTTATAATTTCGTATTCACACTCCTTTCATGTTGTTATTTATTCTTTCCTATTTACTTTCGCCCCGACTTTGTGTCTCCTTTAATCCAATATTACTTTGTCTGAACGACTGACCACCAGACGCATTGTAAAATTACTTGGCCTTCTGTCGCCGACTGCACATTATGTTCTATTACTAACCAAAATAATACTTGGGTATTACTGGCTTTGTGTAAACACACCCGCGACGTCCGTTGCTTTACTCCTAATATTCTGTTGATGTAATGTCCGCGTGTTTGTGAAAACATTTCAGGTGAATGTTGTTGCGTTCTACAGGGATTACTCAGAGCGCTGTCTATTGTTATGTAAACATTTCCTGTAAACTTGGTCCATTTTCACATGACTATTGACAAACGATGTCTGTGCAGACAATGAGTATAGACAACCGACTACCTTCTCATTCAGTGAGAAATTTACCGACAAAATATTGGGAATCGGTCTTAGGAATTGAAATGCCGACTTACTCGCGTCCCGTGACAATGGCATATGGCACCTCTCAGGTTCAGCTTCATTATTAGATCAATGTATGACTTCCTGCCGTCGGCCACAAACCTTGTGAGGTGGGGAAAGTCGGATGATCAGCAGTGCCCCCTGTGCCAGGAGAGGCAGACACTTGAACACGTGCTCTCAGCTTGCACGGTGTCATTGGGGCAAGGGCGATAAACATGGAACCACAACAAAGTGCTAAGTGAGCTGGCTGCGACAATACACCTGGCAAGAATGAAGGCGAATTGCACAGTCAGGCCGAGCACCGCAAATACATACTTTCTGAGAGCAGGAAAGTCAGCACTCCCCAAACCGGGTAAATCAGGTGGCAGTTTACCATCTCTTCTTGACTGTGAAAATGAATGGGAGATGTTGGTAGGCCTACCTGGACGAGGGGCATATCCATAAAGTATCAGAAAATCTCGAAGATGGCCGGATATAGTACAGCATTCTTCTTCATCGCAGCAGGTTATACTGATTGAACAGACCGTGCCATTTGAATCCAGATTGGACGAGCAACATTCGTTCAAAGCGGCAAAGTATATTGATCTGGCTGCGGATTTGAGACACGATGGGTTCATTGCAGCGGTCATGGCTGTTGAGGTGGGTGCAAGAGAGCTTGTGGCTGCGTCAGTGTATGATTTATTGAAACTGTTGGGGCTGAGGGGACAGTCGAGAACAAGGGCACTGAAGAGGAATAGTGAAACTGCGGAAAAGTCGTCATGCTGGCTGTGGAACAACTGCAATGGGCTATGGAACTCGGGACAGTAAAATCTAGCCCCACCTGCGCTATAAGACACACCATGGCAGTGACATTTTTCTAAGTCAGCAATGCACTGAATTTTTCGTTGTATTGGTGAAAGAACGGCAGCTCTACAGATAACCCGCGGTGTATTATATGAGGTGTCGGGTGAAGTTAGATTTCAGTTGCCAGCTCGTAATGGCTTCACGCTTCGTCGGCTTCAAATGACTGGGCTGCGGAACAACCGCAATAATTTGTCTTCACTTCATTACTTTCACAATTTCCTCCGGCTGGCGGAATTGTGTATTTTAAAGCTGCAACCAAGGTGGAATGGGTTCATTTGCTACACCAGACAACAGGAGGCTGAGACACTTGGAAGTCATGACCCAGGTGGTCCCGTCCCCCTTAGAGGTAAAGGAGAATAAAGGGCCGAAACACTTGATCGACGGGGTGACTACTTCTGATCATTAGATTGCCTCATGTTGTATCGCTCTGTATAGAGTTTCCTTTCATGTCTACGATTATAAAACAACCATATCAATTGGAGGTCGACCTATTTGCAATCTACGTTTTGCTGATGATATCGATCTTATAGCTGGAACAGAATCAGAACTTCAAGACCTTACCTCTAGACTGGAGAAAGTAACAAGAACGTATGGGATGGAAATTAATATAGAAAAATGCAAGATATTCGTGAATAGCCATAAGAAACATGTTCCGACCAACATTACGTTAAATGGGCAAAAGTTAGAAGAAGTGAACAGCTTTAAATATCTGGGGTCTACTATATGTAGTGATGGAAGATCAAGTAAAGAAATCAAGACAAGACTTGAGATGGCCTCAGCTGCCATGACAAGGCTGAATGTGATCTGGAAAAGTAACATCAGTTTTCTTGTGAAGATCAAATTATACAAATCTTCTTCTTCTTCCTCGTTCGTCCTGAAAAGGACGTTGGTTGCGTTGTGTCTGTTTACGCCGGAGCTGTGATATCTGCACCTTTCGGTCGACACATCCGACTTCAGCACGGCATTTTTTGGGACCGGGTTTGCCTTCCCTCTGCGATCCCTACTCTCTCAGCCAGACTGCAGTGATGCAGTCTGTTTCCAGGACCACCACATGGAGGTGGAGTAGGGTCTTGGTCAGCTCTGGTTCGCTGACCCTGATGCAAGCAGTCAAGCTATGGGTCGCTGACTGCATTCTCTATTGCTGCATCTTTGGGTCCCAAATTATACAAATCACTTGTATTATCTATTCTCTTGTATGGGTGTGAGGGCTGGACTCTCACTGCAGAAACGGAGCGAAGGATTCAGGCTTTCGAGTATAAATGTTATAGAAGAATTTTGCGCATTTGCTATAAAGAGCTCAAAACAAATGTCTATGTTAGAGAGAAAATAAACACGTATGCAGACCACCAAGAACCAAATTGTCAGTAGTGAAACGTCGAAAGCTTGCCTGGTTTGGGCATGTAACTCGTCATGACTCCCTTTCGAACACGATCCTCCAGGGAACAGTCGAAGGTAAACGGAGAAGAGGAAGACACAGAAAATCCTGGGCTGATAACATCAAAGAATGGGCAGGGCACGGTTTTTCCACACGTGTACGCATTGCTGAGGATAGAGAGCAGTGGAGGACCCTGTCTGCTGATGCTTCCACCATGGCACCCCAACGACCCATGACGGGTTATGGGTTGAGATGATGATCATATCTTTCGTATCTGAAAAAGGGAGGCGTCGAATGGCGACCGATGATGTGCCGTGGAATCAAGGTATTTCTTCAAACAGCTATGTCAGCGAGTCCTTTGTTATAAACAGAGCTCTAGTAACGTCAAACTTACTTGTGAGCTTTACAATAGGTTCTTAAACAAATTAACGTTTGTTTTGTTCACAGATGAATTTCACTTTGAGCAGGTGATAAAGATTCCAAAAAAATGTATATTCAGTTATGACGCAAAAACAAAAATCAAATAACAAATAAAGGAGGGGGCAAAGAAGGTTTCAGAAACCGCTTTTTATACTGTTAACAAATGCACTAAAATACAGAAAATACTTTTTACTATACATTTTTATTGCATTGAATACAAGGGGTTGGCCATTTGTCATTAGTTGGTAGTTCATTCCATCTTCACAAATTTATATTTTCTGTGTGAAAGATATGAAAAATTATAGATAAATTATAACTGGCCATTCACTTTTGAGTCTTTGCAACATAATTTATGGAAAATTTATTTTATGTATTTAAAAAAATGCATTTAGTAACAATATAAATGGGTCCATAAAATATTCTTATTTATTTACTTATTTTTAATTTTTAGAGACACCCAGACACCATCAGTTAAACAATGACTACCACAGACACTGCTGCAAGTGCTAAAGTTTTGGGCCGCTGTAAAAATGCCATTAAACAAATACCTTACGTCTTTCGGTTATCGATACTGAAGTTATTATCACAACTACAGCACAGACTGACATACCTGGAATTGAGGACAGATACTTCAAAGTTATATCTGACCTTAAATTAGTTCTGCTGTGGCGTCAAGCTCGATAGGAATGTGGGCGCGTGTCCACCGTGACATTCTTAGCGTTATATTAATATCTGAAACATTCATAGGCCTTCTAACACAGGTTAGTACCGCCAATGAAATTTATGTTTGACAGGGTTTCGTGACGATTACAAATAATTTTTTTTTTAAAGTGTTATAATTAATGTTTATGGCAGGGTCGGCAACCAGATCACTCGCGATCTTCCGTTTGATAATATGGAATGATTTGGTAGATCTTCAGAAGACAGAGGGAGGAAAAGAAAGCATGTTTTATGGTTGGGAAATTTCGAAGTAGCTCTTCAGGTACCAAGCCTAGTGGCGTACGAGATCATGTCTCTCCACAACTTCCTATCTCCAGAACAATTGGTCAATTTTGCTGTTGACTTCTTTCCATGCCACGATGTCTAACTGTCTAGTATTTGCTATCTTTGTCTTTCTCTATCTTTTTTCCCTTCAATCTTACCTGTTCTTACGATATACTCCAGCTTTCCTCTTCAAACAGTAAATGAATATTAGACAAACATAAAGGTATGTTTTCAGGCACTCGTAAGAAATAAAGAAGTAGAACACTAGACAACAGAAAAACAACAGACGTGAGTGGCTTACCCAGGATTCGAACCCAAAACCTTGCGTTTACTGTTTACAGGCCTCGGGTTTCCCTTCCTTATGTGTTACATATGTTTATACAATACCAAAAAAACCTACCCTCTGTTCTATACTTACTGTTCTGAGTCTACTATCATTTACTAGACACATTATTAAGGTGTGTGTGTTGTGTGGACTGGCCTATACTGTATACTAGGGGAACAACAGAAGTGATTGCGTCATTGTTAGGCTGAACTACCCTTTGTAAACTTCCGGTGTTGTGACTTGCGGTTCGCACTGATGACCAGTCATCGAAGCATCATTTATTGGTGATGCCTAGATGGCTGGGAGGATAGTGTGATTCGCTTGCATAGCTAGGCGGTGTTGTCGCACGGAAGGTCTGGGGTTCGAATCCTGGGTAAGCCACTCACGTCTGTTGTTTTTCTGTTGTCTAGTGTTCTACTTCTTTATTTCTTACGAGTGCCTGAAAACATACCTTTATGTTTGTCTAATATTTATTTGCACCCTCTTAGCTGTGGTTGAAAGTTAATGTACTCCCTCGAAAATAGAAAAAGTGCGCAAATGACGGTGTGCAAAATGTGACTGACCGACCGACCGACCGAAGTACTTACGGCTGGTATTATGGTATTGGATTTGCTGAATAATCCTCCCTCCCTCCCGCCACCTCCCCCCCCCCCCCCCCCCCCCCCAAAAAAAAAAAAATAAATAATTTTTTTTAGACGTTTACTTCACATTTGAGCGTCCAATCGGCAGAGTGGTTAGCGTATTTTGCCTATCGTGGCAAAGGAACTGGGTTCGAAAATGTTGGCGCCACACTCCAGTCTATCCAGCTGTAAATGGGTACCTGACTTTGCTCTTGATTTAGGAAGACATAAGCAGTGATAAATGGAACTGGTAAAGTGTCGAAAGTGGACCAATTATAGTGAAGTCTCTAGCACTTCCCTCCCCTAAGGCAGTATCTGTTAAGAGACTTCCCTTACCTTTTACCCAACATAAGCTACAAAAACATTACTAGAAAGGTGAGATACTGGTGACATTCATTTTTAAGAGAAATTAAAAAATTAAAAATAATACATAAATATGTAATTCAAAATGTATGGGTGGCTCTTTCCACCATTTCCTCCAGTATTGCAGCTCGCTTAGTTAACTATAGTGCGTTTCACAATGTTTGCCGCTGTTTAATATTCAATATCTCTGCAACCACTTGATCGTAATTGTTGCAACTTTGCATATGACCTAATGATCGCTATGTCCCGAGGGGGACATTTTTTTCCTCGTTAACAAATTTATGGTTTTAAATTTTCTTTATTTAAAGTATACAAAATCGACTACCTCCTAGTCCAACCGTAATTTTAAAGGGCTTACCCCTTCATATTTGTGAGCTATTTCGATTTAACATCTTGAACGAAAATCACGTGTTTCAGCTCACTACCGCACTGTTTTGAACATTACATTGACCCTTCCGGTGTGTTCAGTTACCGTTCTACCAGGGCACTACGTTCTACTGATTGTGTATTTCAGTGCATAGGCGTATCTTGCGGTATTCTAGGTCTGTAATACAATGGGTATGAAAGTCAAGTTCCTTACACTGCATACAATGGCAGTGAAGATGTATAAATATTTCTGCAGAGAAGCTAAGCGTGGTAAACTGTATCGGAGTCTCTCAAATCCTGAAAAGAGAACTATTCACGCTTTGGGTTTAAGTAAACGCTCATTTCGTCAATTACTCAAAGCTAATGTAATTTTCAGTTCAATCAATACCAGGACGCAAGGAAGAAAGTAGTAGATAGTTTTGACATATGTGTTTGAGACTGCCACCTTATCATTCACATTTAAACCCAATTGAACTCGTTTGGGCAAAAGTTAAAGGACAGGTGGCAGCTGACAATAAAACTTTCAAACTATGCAATATGAAAGAACTAACATATGCCGCCCTCTCGCAGATAGACAAAGATTATTGGTGTAAATGTGAAGACCATGTCTTAAAGGAGGAAAATGACTATTGGAAAAAAGATGGACTGTCGTTCGTTCAGCCGAGAATAGTAATCAATGTTTTAGACTCGTCTGACTCAGAATAAATGTGTAAATACCTTATATGTTTTATATGTTTTCTCCTCCATCTATGTGTATATGTAAACCAATTCATTTCCTTTTTATCTCCGCGATTTCACTACTATTTTTAATATACACAGTACTTTCACCTCTTCATGCATCCATTCACGTTTTAGTATAAAAAGTAACATTTACAACAAATAGGCGTTATTATTCTCTCAAATATTTCGAAGAAATAAAAAAGGACCTCAAGTAGTAATCAGTTAACAAACCCCTATAACATTCGAATTGTACATACGCCTATGCCGAAAATATGCAACTTCCTTCATTTACGGTAAATTATTTTCTTCCAGGACAAAATAATTACTTCGTTAAAAAAGATCAAAGGAATTAGCCGTTGCAAGAAAAGAACACTACGTGCAACATTGAATTTTATAAAAATTTTGGGACATTGAAAATATAAGACCACATGCAAAAAATCATGTTTATCAGTGCAAGGAATATGGAGATATTTGAAGTCAATCGTCGACCGATCTTTTTGAAACGCACTATACCTCTGGTATATGTGGTCATACAGTCCACATACAACTTTCAACAACAACAAATCATTGCGCCCTTCCCACGACCAGTTAGTGAAACTATACCATTTCATTCATTGAGAACTAACTCGCATACAACACAAGGAGAACTATAAATACACGAATGCTTGTAGAGTTATGTACCTTACCGTTAAACTGAAGTATAACTATTAAGACGGAAACAAATAAAACCATTGTTTATGGTAATTTGAAGGCGTGCTGTGTGCACATTAATTGTGTAGGCAAACGGGACCGTGGCTGTAGAACTCGATTACCGTGATCTCCTGCGACGTGTTTGTGTGTGTGTGTGTGTGTGGGATGGAAAAATAAAAAGGGGGGGGGGGGGGGGCTGAAGAAGATACACCGTACATTCCTGAAATTCCAACATTATAATAGTTCGTGATTCGCAATGAATACTGTATTGTGTTGAAGCTGTGGATTACAAGAATTTTGTTTTCACATTCGCTTCCCCTCGTCTTTTGTCGTGTCCTCGCCTTCCTGCGGCACTCGTTCTTCCGGAACATCTCAGATTGCCAAATACACTCTAGGTCGCTTGTCGACACACTTGTATTATAATTCTTGTCTCCCTTTAACTTTTTCGCTTGTTGACACAGTTTTATAAGTAGGCTTCTTGTCTCCCTTTAACATTATCTCCCTCTGTTCTTTCTTCGTCCGTCCCCCTCCAGCTTAACTCTCTTTTTTATTCATACTACTTTTGTCACTTTACATCCTTCTTTCTCTCCAACCTGACTGTGTATCTGACAGCTGTTTTGAACTGACGCAAACAGTTGAATCAAAAACTATCAAATACTTGCAACTCGGATATTTAAAAATCATCTTTTAACATAATGAGATTCACGTAGGACATGCCAAGAATTTCAGTGAGTTAGTGACTAGCAGTTTTCAGTGCTTCATCTTGCTAGCCGATAAGTCCTGTAAGTCCTTTTAAGGGCTTAGTACTTGTTAACGCTGTACTCTCCCCCTCCCACTTTCTCTCTCCCTCGCTCTCGACTGGCAATGACGCTTTTTATGGTAACCGAAAAAAAAACACACACACACAAATAGTAATACGTCTTACTAAGACAAAGGACAAGGAAAAACCTACGTATGCGGCCATAAGGCCTTTGTCATGGACAGACAAAGAAAAGACAGAAGGGAAAGAACGTGAGAATTACGTGGAGAACATGAAACTATAGATATAAGATAAAAATACTCCCTGATGTGTGTCACATGTTGGAGCAAAAACGTCCGCTTCTGAATCGGAAACCGGAAGTGAATAGTACATTGAAACCATAAATACAAAAATAATGAAAACAAGGATTGGAAAACCGAGTGAGGGAAAAGTAATATATATATATATTTTTTTAAAAATGTATTAATAAATAAATAAATAAATAAATAAATAAATAAATATATATATATATATATATATATATATATATATATATATATATATATATATATATATATATATATATATATAGAGAGAGAGAGAGAGAGAGAGAGAGAGAGAGAGTTAAAAAATAAATAAATAAATTTAAATAGAAATTAAATAAATAAAAACACACAAAATATTTATATAACCGAAGAATTCGCCTCAAAAAGATAAAATACTTCAAAGAAACAACAAACAAAAAATAATAAAAAACTTGGGATACACTAATGATGCAACCTTAAAATAAAAACGAGACAAAAATTAAACAAAGAAAACAGAAGAGAAACGATAACAGAAACTGGCTGATACATTAGTGGCAGAAAGTGAAAGTAAAGGGCTTAGCCTCAAGGTTGTGGAGTCGGTCAACAAATTTTCCAACTCCGGAAATTTTAAAAGTCCGACTCCGGCTATACTTATTTAACTAGTGATATGGCATACAATTATGCACTTATATGGAGTTGTATGCACTTATATGGAGTTGTATGTACAGGTATGGCATGTGTGTGAATAAATGAATATGTGGCTTTCGTAGATTACATTTTAAACTATTCACTCATTCATACAGTAATACAAAATAACAAATCATCCACACCGGCACACAAATGATTGCTTTGCCAAACACACTGAGGCAAAATTGTTTATTTTAACAATGACAGGAAAATTGACAGTGTATATAATTTATTTTCATGTCATTTATGCTTTTTCTACATGTGTCAACAAATTTCCAGTTGTAATAAAAACTTTATTTATGATCAGAAGCTACTAAATTTCCATACATTATGTAAAAATGGATGTACTTTAACATAACAGTAGTTTTAGGAGTTCTACTACGTTAAAATGTTTAAAATTTTAAAAGCGCCCCATCCCTTGCATAGATCAAACGTGGATCTGCCTTGACTCAAGTCTCGTAAAATTCGGAGTCGGAAGCGGGACCTTTTTTACCGACTCCGATTCCAATAAAAAATGGCAAACTCAACTCCGACCCCAAAGCCCTGCTTAGCCTAAGTAACAAAAAGACAGACGTAATGGAACAGGTTAGGAAACAGGTTAGGGAACAATTTAGGGAACAGTTTAGGGAACAGTTTAGAAGAAGAAAAAAACAGGTCACAGATTAAAATAGCAAGGCACGTTAATAACATGTGACGGAAGATGCGTCTCAGAAGTGGAGAGTAAAATAACCTAGGTAAGAGTAATGTTCCACAAAATGAAAAAAAATTGTTATGTAACAACTCTTTGTCACATGGAAAAGAGAACTCTTCCGTGCTATATAGAGCCAATCTTGTCATTTGGGCGCAAGTAATTGACAATAGGCAAAAAAAAAAAAAAAACTTTAAAAAATCCATGAAGGCAAGAAAGATGTGGTTTTACACATGTGATAAAGGTGCGAATGTGCCCCCACTGATAACGTGTGATAATGCGTCTAATGATAAACGTCTGCATGCAATGCGTCTGTTATGTTTAGAGTCGTGTACTGGTCATCACTGAAGCAGGTCTTCTTTAGATTTCTTCTGCACCATTAAATCAACCTGTCATGTTGACATTGAGTGGGAGTGTCAAGTAACGCGAATGGTGTACTGGTTCTATGTAAACGACCACTTGATAATATCACACTCATACACTCTTGTGCAAATCAATGATGACTGGAACTACAGCTGGCATTTCACACCGTTTAAATAGGACGCACACATCAGGACAGCACGGAACATAGTCACAGGCACATGTTGACGTATACATCATAAGGCATTTGAACAGTAGATCATATTTCATGCAGCATTCAAATATGATGGAAGATATAAGGAATCATTCAATGTTCTGGCAGACTATTGTCACATCCCCTAACTGACTGAACGCATCAGTGGATGTGGGTGTGTAAACATATAAAGAGTTCACTGGCCGAACCTTTTCCTTGGCTAAGTTCTCCAGCGACATATATCAAATATTTATGTAATAAAGTTAAACCACGATAGGGGTTTGCATATTAGTGAGATCTCCACATCACTGTCCGATAATAAGTTTGATAGACTGTTCTCATGACAGTGATCCATAATGATGACAAGAAAGCAAGGTGGCTACCTTCCTGAGTTTTGCTCACTCACCCAGCAGAAGGCTAATGACAAGCCAAAGTTAATTCACAATTTGAATATCCAGAATTTCCTAGAGTTTCTTTACAGTTCCACATTACTAAGGTTGTTACATGTAGACATAAGCTCTGTTGGGAAACCTGTCATCTTCAATGGTATATCAACGACCAACGATGTTCGAAACACGAAGTTCATCTAGGTCTAACCACATAGATCATCAAAAAGAAGGGTCTGGTATTACCTGGAGTCCGAATTAATAACAAAGTGCATGAGGATAATCTCTGACAAGTAGACTCTTGCAGAGACACTAACTTCTCCTGGAAAAACATGCACAACTCACTTTTCAACCCTTAAAAGGGACTAGCCCAAAGAAACACACTCAGGCATATTAGGCGGCATTATCGAGACTCACTACGCATGCCTCGAAAACGAATACCTGCCCCAGTATTCGGCACAAAGAATATAGTCCGACCTAAACATACAAAGATATACAATATAAGACTGAATCTTCTTGTACTAGACAAGTAATACATATAAATTCAGGCCATAAACATATTGAACAAGATCAATCTATTTTCTGGCCCTAACAAATGAGAAATTACATAAATTCGGTATTCATCCGCGAAATCAATATTCAAGGGGAGATCATCCACGTAATCAAAAGTATAAATCAAATCATGGGTGATCTAACTTTGACTGAAACAAAAGTAATCTCTTCTTCATATCAATTAGTCATGTCGTAATATGTGCGTCACAAATATGTGCGCAACAACATGAATGTTAAATTATGTTATGGTTCCCTTAATAAGACCACTGCAATGCACAAGAATGTTGAGAATACCATGGGCAGCAATAAAAGATTAGTGAGGATGTCTTAATAGACGCCATTGCGCACAGGAAGTTTAAAACTATAATTAGAAGGAAGAAATCCACTTTCGTTAGGCATGGCCTGAGAAATTGAAAGCTGGAAAATATTGTGACAACAGGAGAGATGGAAAGTGAGGAAAAAGATGCCGGATGACAAAGAGGGAAAATGTGGAGCAGCTTAACATTGTGACAATAAAAAAAAATCAACAACACAATTAATAAAAGAAGATGTGACAGGGAGTTATGGAGAGACAAAATCGCCCACGCCAGCTGGCAAGATGCAAGGTAAATTATACAGAAATGCTGGTTACTAAATATACGATAAATTGTGACAGGTCAACTGGTACGTGCTTTAGCGTCGTTTTTCTAATACGTACAAATACAAGTAATTTCGATAATGCTGTCAAGTCCTTGCTGTAATTTCAGTTTTCAATAACTTCACTTCTAAATAAGACATAAACAATCTATAAATGAAAAAGAAATGGAATTTATTCTAGATTTAACATATTCAATTGTAAGAATGTTAACTTTCAACATTTCTACCATCTTATTGGAAAAAAAACAAACACGAATTTGAAGTTCCCCAGTTAATTAATAATCCAGTCAGTGACCAGGAAGAAGAGAGATGGTAACATGAGGCATCTCTACCGCACTCCAGTTTCTTATCTCAAAGGCCCAGTACGTTGTCCTTCATGAAGAATTCTGCATGTCATGTCTTCGTATTTTGTTATATTAGGTTAGTGAACTTAAGGGGTTCTGGTTCTCTGTATGCTTCATCAGTTATCAGAGCGATTGTCTGTGTAAACTGTTGAATGCCTTTCCACAGTTCATAAATCCGATGTAAAGTGGTGAGTTCAGTTCCAGGCTCTGTTAAACCAACATGCACAGTGTCACGCTCTGGTCCGCACCGGTTATGTTTTGCCAAAAACCTGTCTGTTGTTATCACATCTGCCAGTGTAGTCTTTCCCTGGCCAGCCAGTATTTTCATCTATTTTCTGTCTGTCTTTGTCTCACCATTCTTTCCTAGTTTTTAATTGTTTTCACTCGCCTGGATCTATTTGTGTAGTAATTTTGTTCATACGGATTTTCATGGTAGTATCATTTGCTATTTCTATTTACGTGTTGTGTAATTTTATTTTAAAAAATGTATTTAACCTAGTTCATGCTTTTTTTTTTTGTCTTCCGTTTTCGCTTATCTGTCCCCGACGAAGACTTGTAGCTGTACCATAGGGAATCCTTTGTGTTATTCGTCTTAATAGGGCGTATCACTTATTTTCGTTTACCCTGTCTCACCACAGCATCGAACATGACATACCCCACGCGTATACCGAAATTTGGGCAATTTGAAATCATAATCAGGCAAGGAATGAAAGTGTGTCACTGTGTACAGTTTTGTTGGCATACCAAATATATTGCTTGGCCTCACATCAATTCTAGGGCCTGGCCCACACGACGATACAAAGCTAAAACGAAACATCAGCTCGATTTTGTTATTTGAGAAAGGGCAACCTTTAATTAAGGAAGATCTTATTTCTTATTTTTCACGGGTTTGATGTTTTAATGCGATGCTTTGACTTGGTTGTAGGAGTATTAATGTGAGACTAACAAGAAACTGAGCTCCAGAGTTCTTAAACTATGAAATAAGAGAGCATAAACATGACGTGACAAGCCTGTCTGTAAATATACAGTATCAACTCTGTGTTTTTAATGTGCGGTCATATTTTACTACTGGCCATTAAAAATAGTGTCGGGTAGGGCCTCACGCGGGAACTAATTATTGAAGACAGGTTTGAAGTCCCGTGTAAACAAAATCCTAGTGTTGGCATAAGACTGCTAAAGGATTTTTGTAAGGTTATTTCAGTTCGTGTTAATTGTTGAAAGTTTAAACCATTAAAATCTGGCAAGCTCGGAAAGAAAAGCTCCGCCTATCCGAACAAAACCAGAGAGGACAAAACATACAGAAGTGTTTGCTGACCCGAACTCTTCTCTTGTTCTAAAACCTAAACACAGAACTAAATTTCGGTACCTTTATATTTAGATAAATTATATCTTTTATCCCAAAGGTAAATATTCCACTTTCGATTCGTTTCGAAAGTAATTTGGTTGTTTGTATAAATGTGAAGTTACGCTAGTTATTATTCTGTTAAAATGTAAATGTTTTCTGTTACATTAAATCTGGCCAGAACTTGTGAGAGCTGCATCAATGCAAAGAGTCGTTGCACAAGAAAAGAAAAGAAAAAAAGCAATCCCTGAATGAGAGTGTGTTTTGTAAGTTGTGAGTATAGAGGGTGTCTGCCCCTAAACCTGTATATGCATCTACAACGAACTTTTGGTAAATTAAGCAGTTTTTTTTCGTTCGAATAAGCACTTAAATGCCGGCTGGCTGACGATTGATACACAAAGATGGAAAGCTACCTCAGCCTGATACAAGCATAACTTTGAAGAGGCCAAAAGTTTTATCAGGAGCAGATACAGAAACAAGTGGGAAACAAAGCATCTAAGCTACCAGAAGAACGATACATATTACCAGCTTAACAGAAGTCAACAAGTGGTCATCTTCAGACTCCACACAGGACGCAACATATTTAGGTACCATCTATTCAACAAGCTAAAGATAAAAACTATCGGTGCCACAGCTGTGGCTGTGGTCTCTAATACGTTTGCTTTCATACATATAATAACTGAATCAACTATGATTGTTTAGTTTTAAAATAACATGTAACAAATTTAATAATCAATTAGTTTTAACAAGTTAGAATAGCGATGAAATGGTGATGAATTTTAGATGTATATCAGGGAACTAAGACGCGTCAACAGTGAGGAATGCAGTCAACGACCCATAGCTGACTGCTTGCGTCAGGGTCAGCGAATCAGAGCTGACCAAGACCCTACTCCACCTCCAAGTGGTGGTCCTGGAAACAGTCTGCATCACTGCAGTCTGGCTGAGAGAGTAGGGATCGAAGTGGGAAGGCAAACCCGGTCCTAAAAAATGCCGTGCCGAAGTCGGATGGGTCGGGCCGAAAGGCGCAGATATCGCAGCTTTGCTGTAAACGACGACACAACGCAACCAACGTCCTTTTCAGGACGAACGCAGAAGAAGATGTAAATCAAATTTGTCTTCACTGAGACTTGGTTTGAGAATTTATATTTAAAAATACTTTTGTCCTTTTGCTGTTTCATTGTAATCAGAACTTAACTGATCCAGGTGAGTCCTGCAGCCGTGGTTTCATCAATTCTTCTGTGATGATGACACCTCACAGTCTGATAGCTTCGTTCCACGAGCAGTCTGATAGCTTCGTTCCACGAACTTTAGACAAAATAAAAGGAGCAAATGCCTCTGCTAAGTACATTTGTGGGCTGCAAATTAACAGGTGCATTAATTCGCTGTCCACCCACCAATAGCCTCTCTGAATAATTATTCTCTTGACTATATACAGTGTAGCTCAGGGAAGATGATTAGAAATCACCAATATTCTTCTGGGTATTAAAATGGAGAAAATGTGTCTGGACAGCGCGAACTGCAATGATTTGCCTGAATTACAAGTAACAAGGTACATATACTCACAAAATAATATTATGCACTTTAGGCACATGTGATGTAAGCATCACTCATCATTGCTACATTCGGAGTCTGGGGTCGCTGCTGCTTTCGCGTTTCTGAGCGAATTAGAATAAAACAAACTCCAGCGCTTGTTGTAGTGGTTTACAAATGTACTATTTTCATATGTTGAGGTTGCCAGCCTCATATATAACCACTTTAGCAAGGAAAACATGTCAAATTCACATTTGTAAAATAAATGTTTACACTTACCCCAAAGTAACTTTTGGGAACACAATCTCCTGGCACAGTTAAAATGGACACTAGCAAGTTGATGCTTTCGAATTACTTGGTCTTGGAAAATGTTGTATTCCTCTTGACGGGTGATCTGATTCCTTAGGTCTTCATTCTTTGTATTTAAAAATGCGGGTTTACTTTTTAAGTTTTAAAGTCACCGAAATACTTTGATCTTAGTGCTTTAAGTTTCCAGTCTTCGTATTTAAAAATGCGGGTTTACATTTAAGTTTTAAAGTTGCCCAAATACTTTCGATCTGTCACTTTTAATTTTGTAATCCTTTGTCCGATCCTTCTTTTCTGGCTCTGGTGAATTGCTAGCTTGAAGTGGCAATGCAGTCTGATTTGTGATTCCGATGTCGCTGGATTATATTTCCATTTCTCAGTTCAAATCCCAGATTGTACTTTTAGACAAACTTACAATGAAAGTTAAAGTCCATTCTGGCTCTCAAATCAAGCCAATCGAAAGCTCTTTAGACAATGTGGGTCGGGGTGTTTAATTTAATTCCCCCCTGCGTATTTTAAAATATTACATTTTAAAATTCCATCTCGTGACCTTTTGTGGCCGGGGGAGTGGACGGGAACGGCACCGAATCAAGTTAGATGTGACTGGGCTTGGTCACGGTGACAAATCAAGTCTAGTGTGACAGGGTGAGAATGGGGGGGAATCTTTTATCAATGTTCATCTGTTGTTTTACTGGCGACTGCCAGAGGTGGTGATTACAGAATAGGAATTGGAACATAACCCAGGTGGTTCTTTTGGAGACTCGTAACTGTGTTTATGTTTTAGGCTGCATGATCGTCGAAAATATGGTAACATTCTTTTCTCAATTACCTGATGTAAACAAACGAAACTTCCTACTGACGTTCAGGAAATAAGTTCAAGCTGGATTAAATATGAATGAACACCTTTATTAAGTGTCTGTCCTGGCAAAGGGGCGACCGACCCCAACCAGGCACGTCCACGGGTGGCGGATAGTGGAACGACCTCCAGATATGGTGGGTCAGCTGCGAATTAAGTCAGCGTTGCTGGAAGAATAAGCAGTCGCGGACCAAACGGCGATGTCCTCCCAGCAGGACGGGGAGGGGTAACAGGTGGCACTGATACCCCCACTGAAATCCCCCATATGTCCTATGACGGGTGCATCAAGCGAGTAAGAGCCGCTATAAGCTCTAGCCAAGGAGTTTGGCTCCTTGGTTTGCTGCAAAATCAGAGCACAACCAAGAAAACTCTATCGTGTAAGACATGAAGGGAAACCACGCATTGATACCAGCAAGATGTCAGACCCTTTCATGATCGCTCAATTCACTGCGACCTTCAAGAAAGTGCTCAGTAGCCCTCAGCATGGTGATACTATTACAGAGAACTGGGAGCATCTACGGAACACCATTCAAAGTACTGCACTTGCCACCTTTGGTAAGAAAACAGCAAAGTCAAATGACTGGTTTGACGCTTCATCAGATGTGATGGCACCTGTTATTGAAGCTAAGCGCAGTGCTATGAATGAATACAAACGTTCACCGAGTGCCAGAACCCTACAGATCCTGAGGGCTACGAGAAGCAAAGTTCAACAAACTGCTCGACGCTGTGCAAATGACTATTGGCTCCAGCTCAGTGAGAGCATCCAGATCGCAGCGCAAACAGGCAACATTAGACAAATGTATGACGGTATAAAGAAAGCACTTGGCCCCCATAAAAGTAAGACGGCACCGCTAAAAACCATCAGCGGAGAGAAGCTAACCGATAAGGGTAAGCAGATGGAGAGGTGGGTCGAGCACTACTCTGAGCTTTACGCTAGAGACAATACCGTTACGCCTGCAGCCCTTGATGCTGTCAATAGTCTGCCAACTATGGAGGAGCTGGATGCCGAACCAACATTAGAGGAACTCAGTAAGGCCATTGATAGCTTGGCCTCTGGCAAAGCACCAGGCAGTGATGGGATTCCTCCTGATTTAATCAAATGCTGTAAGAGCACGCTATTACATCCACTGCATAGGATGCTGTGCCAGTGCTGGGAAGAGACAACTATTCCTCAAGACATGCGAGATGCCAAGATTGTAACACTGTATAAAAATAAAGGAGACAGAAGTGATTGCAATAACTACAGAGGCATCTCTCTTCTTAGTATTGTTGGTAAGGTTTTTGCCAAAGTCATCTTAATGCGACTACACAAGTTAGCTGAGCGCATATATCCAGAGGCACAGTGTGGATTCCGAGCTGGCAGATCAACAACAGACATGATCTTCTCTCTCCGCCAGCTTCAGGAAAAATCAAGAGAGCAGAAAAGACCATTATATATCGCCTTTATAGGCCTCACAAAAGCATTCGACCTGGTTAGTAGGGATGGACTCTTTAAAATCCTCCTGAAAATAGGCTGCCCTTCTAAAATGCTGGAAATGATAAAGTCATTCCATGACGACATGAAGGGAACAGTCCAATATGCTGGAAGCACGTCACAGCCCTTTGATATACGAAGTGGCGTTAAACAAGGCTGTGTTCTGGCTCCGACCCTCTTCGGAATCTTCTTTGCCTTACTCTTGAAACATGCATTCAGAGATGCAACTGAAGGAATATGCCTTCACACTAGGTCAGATGGCCGTCTGTTTAATCTTTCAAGGCTGAAGGCAAAAACAAAAATCAGAAGGGTCACTATAAGAGACTTGTTGTTCGCTGATGATGCTGCAGTCGTCACTCAAAGCCAACAGGAGCTTCAGAGCTTGATGAATCGCTTCACTAAAGCATGCAAGGACTTTGGCCTCACAATAAGTCTAAAGAAAACGAATGTGCTGAGTCAGGATGTGGGTGCTGCACCAGTTATCACTATCGATAACTATGAATTGGCAGTGGTGCACCACTTCACATACCTAGGGTCTACCATCAATGACAAACTCTCACTGGATACAGAAATCGACAGCCGCATTGGCAAAGCTGCAGCTACCTTTGCCCACCTCACATCGCGTGTTTGGGGAAACTCTAAACTCACAATGAAGACCAAAGCTGCGGTATATAATGCCTGCGTCACCAGCACACTCCTATATGGCAGCGAGACCTGGACGACCTATGCTAAGCATGAAAGAAGGCTCAATACCTTCCATTTGCGGTGTCTACGCCGCATCCTCGGCATCTCGTGGAAAGATAAAGTGACAAATGTCGAGGTGTTGTCACGTGCTGGCCTTCAAAGTATGTATACGCTGCTTAGACAGCGCAGACTTCGCTGGCTTGGCCATGTTCGCCGCATGGAAGATGGTCGCATCCCAAAAGATATCTTCTACAGACAATTAGCAGATGGCAAGAGAACAGTTGGGCGACCACAGCTGAGGTTCAAAGATGTGTGCAAGAGAGATATGAGGGCACTGAACATGGATCCAGCAACATGGGAGGATGAAGCTGCCGATCGCACAAAGTGGCGATGCTATTTACGGCACCACCTCAGATTGGGCGAAGAGAGGCTCACACAAGAAGCAGAGGTGAGGAGAAAACGTCGAAAGGAGCACCAGGAAAATAAGCAGTTGAGGGCTGTCACCTCAGGGGCGCATTCCCATAGTCAGTTATGACTGAAGGGGCTATTATTATTATTATTATTATAAGCTCTAGCCACGGGGAAGGTAAACCTCGGTAAACAAACCAATCTGCTGCCTTGCAGCTACCACCGGGAGATGGAAAGGCTATGGGAGACAACCCTGAACAACAAACACAACCCGGCCTGCCGAAGACGGAGTGTGTTAGCTACGGCGCAGACACCGGGAAAAATTAGGACACACACGCTTTTGCGGTATGGAGTCATGCGACAATCTCGACTTACGTCATGGCGTCGCTCCTATCAGCTACAACCGGGGAGGAGCGGAGCCGGGCCCCTAGCCTCGAAAGGGCCCACCCAAGCAACCGGTGCCTTTGCCAACCAAATGGTCGGGGGAAGGCAAAGTAGAGCAACTGACCAACCAACCCACTATCTTATAGTGGCTCAATGGAATGCAGAAGGAGTGAGGAACAAGAAACCGGAGTTACAAGAATTCCTCAGGGAAAATAACATTGATATAATCTGCATCCAAGAAACTCACCTAAAAGATACCCAACGATTCTTTGTACGTGGATACCAATCCTTCCGCCAAGACAGGGCAAAAAGAACTAAGGGAGGAATCCTCACACTGATTAAAACCTCAATCCCAGCAGTAGAGACACACAGATCTGGTGAGGACGAACTTGAATACATAACAGTCCAACTACTGCTGCCCAGTGGAGACTTAATGATCACAAACTGCTACAGCCCTCCAACCACAACTCTGGAGCTACACAAAGTGAAGCTTGCAGCATCGAGACACCTCATTATGGGTGACTTCAATAGCCACTCACACAGCTGGGGCTATGACGCAACAGATCCAAGAGGAGAAGAGGTGGAAGATTGGATGGTAGAGAATAAACTAATTC